>OX637407.1:6727500-6895000 GCA_951799425.1 Ilex aquifolium
TATAGGCTTGGAATAAACCTTAGTAGGAGGAAACCCTACCTCTTGAAGCGTGAGGAACGACCAAGGGAAGTTCCAAGACCCGATTCAAGCAAAAATCCTCACTTCTCGAAAATCCCGTACCTTGATCTTCGGTAAAACTTGCGCTTTTTGGTATAGCCGCGTAGCCCTCGATGAGTAGAGCGACTTTAATTCTTGGCTTGCGTGGATTCGAGGTCCGTAGCACCGTAGATCGTAGAGAGAATGTGAGTTTTCTCTCTTTTCTCCCTCTTTCTCTCTATCGGCTGAAACCGGCTGAACAATGGGGAAAAAATTTTCCCCCTATTTATATTTTAGAATACTTGGCCCACAATTCGCCACACGTTCTATTTAATTTCGGGTCCGTTTTAATCCCGAAACGATTAAATTTCGCGCCGGTTCAAGTTCGAATTATTTTTATTTTTAACTTGTCTCTAATATTTCCCAAACTTGGAAATTTTATAAAAATTTCGTGTACAGGGTCACCCGAGGCCCGTTCGTCCCGTAAAACGCGAAAAATCCGACTATCTCGGAATTCAACGAAATTTGACGTGGTAACTAGATTTCACGAGACGAATCCAACGGTGAGGTCCGTTTCATCATCCGAGTTCTAGAAAAATTCTGGTTTTTAACCTGTACCGTAGTGGCAATTTACCGTTTTGCCCTTTTTCACAAAGGTTTAAATTTTCTCGGGTTTTACAGGTTACATGATATATTTTGTAGATTTTGGATAGATGGTTGTAAATTGAAATCAATATTGGAATTGTAAGCTTGGTTGGATTGGTGGTGATGCACATGAGTGAGAGGTTCCTTGTAAGGATGCTCACCCCTTCCCAAGAGGTTCCTTGTAAGGATGCTTGGGAAGCAAAGATGATCTAACGGAGGTGGAGGTTACCCTAAAGTATGCCACCTACCGAATGAATGGGGGTGGAGGTTACCCTAAAATATGCCACCTACCGAATGAATGGGGGTGGAGGTTGCCCTAAAGTATGCCACCTACCAAAAGAAGTGTGAGAGGTTCCTTGTAAGGATGCTCACCCCTTCCCAAGAGGTTCCTTGTAAGGATGCTTGGGAAGCAAAGATGATCTAACGGGGGTGGAGGTTTCCCTAAAGTATGCCACCTACCGAAAGAATGGGGGGTGGAGGTTGCCCTAAAGTATGCCACCTACCAAAAGAAGTGTGAGAGGTTCCTTGTAAGGATGCTCACCCCTTCCCAAGAGGTTCCTTGTAAGGATGCTTGGGAAGCAAAGATGATCTAACGGGGGTGGAAGTTACCCTAAAGTATGCCACCTACCGAATGAATGGGGGTAGAGGTTACCCTAAAGTATGCCACCTACCGAATGAATGGGGGTGTAGGTTGCCCTAAAGTATGCCACCTACCAAAAGAAGTGTGAGAGGTTCCTTGTAAGGATGCTCACCCCTTCCCAAGAGGTTCCTTGTAAGGATGCTTGGGAAGCAAAGATGATCTAACGGGGGTGGATGTTACCCTAAAGTATGCCACCTACCGAAAGAATTGTTGGAAATGGTTTATGGGAATTAATGGTGATTATTTGTATGTGGTACTCTTTTATTCAATTAAGTAATGTTTTTACATAAACTTGAGATCCTTTTCAAATGTCACTGCTTTATTTCAAATTATGTATCTATGTTATGTTAAAAATGAGACCGACCGTTTTAAATACTTTTCTAAACCTTGTTTGGGTTTGAGAGAATGTTTCTACAGAGCTTTGTGCTCATCCCCTACCGCTAACATTTTTCAGATTACCCGCTTGAGGAGGACGTAAGGGTCGAGGAGCCCGCTACTTGGGAGACTTCACTTGACGGGAGTGTGGATCCCGAGGTGGACGCATAGAGCGACCTCCTTCCCTTTTGTACTAGACTAGAACATTCTTTTGGAACATTGTGTAGTCTAGTTTCTTTTGTTTATTCCGCTGTGCAACTTTAAATAAATTTTGAGATGTAAATGCCATAGCTTGGCTTATTCTTTTGGGATGATCTTGTAAATTTTATGGATGATGAATGGAAAAATTTTCTGATTGATGGAATTATATTAGTGCTCTCATGATATGAATGTTTTAGAATGTAATGCCGTCTAGGGTGTGATTTGGGGCGTTACAAAGTTGGTATCAGAGCTTAGGCTTTAGGTCTTACATGGGAGCTGTAGGTTATGGATTACCACTAGAGATGTAGGTTTAGGGTGAAGGAAATTGTAAGTTAGATTTTGTATATGCCTTGTACTTAAATCAAGACATCATACATATCACTTTAGTTTATATCTTGCACATCAAGGAAACTAAATTGTGGATTGATGTGTAGGATGGATGGTACACGGGGACGAGGACGTGGTCGTGGTCGTGGAGGCCAAGAAAATCCACCACCACCACCTCCCGATGCCATGCAAGGCATCTATCAATGCTTGAGAGAGCTCACCACTCTGGTACACCACCAGAATGGGAACAACCATAACGGTGGGGCTCATCCACTAGCCTAAGTACCGGGCAACGGAGAGGAGAATAGGAGAATGGTAGTTCTCCGAGAGTTTCTGAGGCAACACCCGCCTACTTTCCAAGGGAGATCTAAACCCTTGGATACGGATAAATGGATCCGCCGAGTGAAGAAGATATGTGATGGCATGGGGATAGCCGAGGATCTTCGGGTCGGCTTGGCGACGTATCTATTCGAAGGGGAGGCCGACCATTGGTGGGACTCAGTGAAAAGAATGAGGACCACGGATGCACTCACTTGGGAGGAATTTGACCAAATTTTCCAAGACAAGTACTTCCCCGAATCAGTCAGAGATAGAATGAAGGCCGATTTCCTTGCTCTACGACAGAGCAGCATGACGGTGGCAGAGTACGAGAGGAGGTTTGACGAGCTATCTCGTTATGCTACGGAGTTTATATCTACTGAGGCCGACAGGGCCAAACGCTTCGAGCAGGGACTGAGGCCGGTCATCCGGGAGAAGTTGGTGGCTCTCAGGATCCGGGAGTATGGGGACCTGGTTGACCGAGCTGCATTGGTGGAGAAAGATATAGAGGACAGCTAGCGCCGACAGAGCTTCGCGAGAGGAGGTCCGATCAGGACGGACCCTAGCACTAGTGGAGTGCAGCGAACAGCACTATACCGTCGCCCAGACCAAACAGATGGACAGCGACTTTGGACGGCCCGAGGAGAGGGAGACACTCAGACTAGAGCCGGTAGTACCCCACGATCCTGCTTTGCATGCGGAGGAGTGGGACATATTCGGAAGCATTGCCCAGTTTTTCCACCTCGGGGGCCTATCCAGACCGCCAGACAGGTACCAGCAGTCCAACCACCACCACCGAGGCCTGCACCACAGCGACCGATACAAGCTCAAGCCCCCGGCGGCGCCAATCAAGGAAGGTATTGTTCTTCTCTACCATTCTTGGGTCCGAATTTTATTGGATTACTATGCGACTCATTCTTTTATACGTACGGTGTACGCTGTGGAATTGGAATTGGGTTTTGAGGAAATAGAACTTACTATATATGTTAACTTGCATACGGTAAAATAAGGGGATACTAGTAGGGTTTATTTATATGTAATCTTTGACTCTAATTTATATCTACTTGCTAGGGAATCATCATGTCTTGCCATGTTGGATAATACTACCTTGTTCCAAATTATAGTATGGTTGTGTAAACCCTAAATCTTTTCTTATGCCTTCAAACCCTAGTTTACAAAGGAGATGTGTTTTTCTCTTGATTTCTCCTTTGTTCTTGATTCCCGAACTTAAATATTATTTGTTCTAAGCTATGTTATGGGTGGGTGACCACCAAATCCTTTTGGTATGCCCTTGAAATCCTAGTTTTCAAGGGAGAGGTGTTTTCTCTTTATCTTGCCTCTGTCATTGATTTCAAACCTTGATAGTCGTTTGTTATCGATTCCAATACATGATTGTTACTTTATCTCTGATTCCAAGCTTGATCTCCGTTGTTATTGATCTCGAGACTTGATTGTTTCCTTGTCCTTAACTTCCTAAGCTTAATGATCCATTTGTTCTTGGTATCCAAAAATTTGATATTCGTTTGTTATTGATTCTACCCTTGTGATTCAATTATTTTCAATATTTAATACTTGATATTCTTTATTCTTGGCTCCAAGACTTGAGTGTTCTTTTGGTCTTGATTTCTAAGCTTCATAATCCTTTGTTCTTGATTTCACACCTTAATAGTTGTTTGTTATTGATTTCCATACATGATCGTTCCGTTAAATCTTAATTTCTCCTTTGTTCACGACTTTCACGCTTGATACGCCTTTATTCTGGATTTCCAAACTTAATATTTATTTGCTCTTGATAGCCAAATTTGGTATTCATTTGATTGATTATAACTATTGTGAGTCATGTATTCTTGATATTCAATACTTGACATCCTTTGGTTCTTGATTTCAAGACTTGACATTTAATTGCTCTTGATTTCAATACTTGATTTCTCCTTGTCCTTGAGTTCAAAACTCGATACTCTTTAGTTCTTGGTTACAAAGCTTGATATGCATCTGTTATTGACTCCAAGACTCGATTGTTACTTTGTTCTTGATTCCCAAGCTTGATTATTTATTTGTTCCTTAATTCAAAATTCTAAAGATTGGTATTGACCAATAAAATGGTATTTTCGATGATATTATGTTAATTTTTCTTAAATTATTTCGTTGGAAAAATGTATATGGATTTGGAAGCTAAGATGGGAGGACAAGTCTGGTTAGGTTTCAACTGTAACATTTGGTGGATTGTAATTTATATCAGAGTGCGCAGCGAACTAACGGAGTAAGGACTACAATGGGGAAACTACGGAGAAGATTCAACTCATCCGAGAGAGGCTACGCACGGCGCAAAGTAGATAGAAGAGCTATGCGGACCACAGACGAAGATCCTTGGAATTCAAGGTGGGAGACTACGTATACCTTAAGGTGTCACCCAAGAAGGGCGTGTTTCGATTCGGCAAGAAGGGGAAGTTAGCGCCAAGATATACCGGACCGTTTGAGATAATCAAAGTGGTAGGCAAGGCGGCATATCAACTTCGACTACCAGCCCAGCTACCCGGAGTACATGACGTGTTCCACGTGTCGATGTTGAGAAAGTGTCAATCGGATGCAACGCCGGTCGTAGACTTGGAAGATATTGAAATTCAAGAGGGAGCCACCTATGAAGAACAACCGTTGAAGATTCTCGATGCCAAAGAAAAGGTACTCCGTAACAAAGTCATCCGACTAGTGAAGGTTAGGTAGCAACACCATGGAGTGGAGGAAGCTACATGGGAACCGGAGCAAGAAATGCGGGAGAAGTATCCCTTTTTGTTCACTACTTGAGGTCAGTTTCGAGGACGAAACTTTCTTTAAGGGGGGTGGATTGTAACACCCCGCATTTTCGTTTATATATGTATATAGATATATACTAAATAATAGTTGTAAAAAATGTTGATATAGAATAACTCGAGGAAATAATATTTGAAATTTAGTTTTAGTATGTGAAAATATGAAATTTTATGTCCTAGAACTTGTACTAAATAGGTTTGAGGTAGAAATATATGTTGGATAGGTTTGGGATGGTTTTGGAAGAGATTGGAATGGATTAGAAATGAAAAATAAAGGAAGTAGGCAAATCTGGGATCAACTACCGGTAGTAACTACCAGTAGCCAAGTGCCCAGTGTACTCGGGCTACCGGTAGTCAAGTGTCCAGTGTACCCGAGCTACCGGTAGTCAACCGGTAGTCGAGTGTCCAGTGTACCCGAGCTACCGGTAGTCAAAATCAGCTACCGGTAGTCGCTGTAAAAATCAGACAATTTTAGTTCGCAAACAGCCGATTTTTCCCCCACTATAAATACTTCTTGCCATCCCCTTAGCCTTCATTACACACCTTAAAACCCTAGAAAACATTAGAGAGAAAGAGGGGAAGAGAAAAAAACAAGATCAAAGGTGAAAAACAAGGAATTTAAGGGTGATTCAAGATCCAAGCCCTAGGTTTCTTCAAGAGCATAAGGTAGGGGTTTTCTCTAACTCACTTACATTGAGGCTAGGGTATTTATATATGTATTTTTTGGCTATCAATGGTATGTATATGCTATGGAATCATCCTCTCTTAGACTTTTTTTGCAAAGATTACATGTTTTGAACAAAGTTAGGGTTTAATACCCATGAAATCTCTTTTCTAGTTTTAAAACTCTAGTTTTTGGGAGAGTGATGTATTTCCTTCTTAATTGTTTTCTTTATTATGAATTTCGAAACCGTAGTGTTTTGTGTTGGGTAGAAAATGATGTTATTGTGATCTCATGTATTTTCTTTGTTGGTTGTGGAATGGTTACATGATATATTTTGGGGATTTTGGATAGATGGTTGTAAATTGAAATCAATATTGGAATTGTAAGCTTGGTTGGATTGGTGGTGATGCACATGAGTGAGAGGTTCCTTGTAAGGATGTTCACCCCTTCCCAAGAGGTTCCTTGTAAGGATGCTTGGGAAGCAAAGATGATCTAACGGGGGTGGAGGTTACCCTAAAGTATGCCACCTACCGAATGAATGGGGGTGGAGGTTACCCTAAAGTATGCCACCTACCGAATGAATGAGGGTGGAGGTTGCCCTAAAGTATGCCACCTACCAAAAGAAGTGTGAGAGGTTCCTTGTAAGGATGCTCACCCCTTCCCAAGAGGTTCCTTGTAAGGATGCTTGGGAAGCAAAGATGATCTAACGGGGGTGGGGGTTGCCCTAAAGTATGCCACCTACCAAAAGAAGTGTGAGAGGTTCCTTGTAAGGATGTTCACCCCTTCCCAAGAGGTTCCTTGTAAGGATGCTTGGGAAGCAAAGATGATCTAACGGGGGTGGAGGTTACCCTAAAGTATGCCACCTACCGAATGAATGGGGGTGGAGGTTACCCTAAAGTATGCCACCTACCCAATGAATGGGGGTGGAGGTTGCCCTAAAGTATGCCACCTACCAAAAGAAGTGTGAGAGGTTCCTTGTAAGGATGATCACCCCTTCCCAAGAGGTTCCTTGTAAGGATGCTTGGGAAGCAAAGATGATCTAACGGGGGTGGAGGTTACCCTAAAGTATGCCACCTACCGAAAGAATTGTTGGAAATGGTTTATGGCAATTAATGGTGATTATTTGTATGTGGTACTCTTTTATTCAATTAAGTAATGTTTTTACATAAACTTGAGATCCTTTTCAAATGTCACTGCTTTATTTCAAATTATGTATCTATGTTATGGTAAAAATGAGACCGACCGTTTTAAATGCTTTTCTAAACCTTGTTTGGGTTTGAGAGAATGTTTCTACAGAGCTTTGTGCTCACCCCCTACCGCTAACATTTTTCAGATTACCCGCTTGAGGAGGACGTAAGGGTCGAGGAGCCCACTACTTGGGAGACTCCACTTGACGGGAGTGTGGATCCCGAGGTGGACGCATAGAGCGACCTCCTTCCCTTTTGTACTAGACTAGAACATTCTTTTGGAACATTGTGTAGTCTAGTTTCTTTTGTTTATTCCGCTGTGCAACTTTAAATAAATTTTGAGATGTAAATGCCATAGCTTGGCTTATTCTTTTGGGATGATCTTGTAAATTCTATGGATGATGAATGGAAAAATTTTCTGATTGATGGAATTATATTAGTGCTCTCATGATATGAATGTTTTAGAATGTAATGCCGTCCAGGGTGTGATTTGGGGCGTTACATTTTCTATTATAAATTTTGAATCCTAGCATCCTCTGCTCATCTTCGCTCCTCGTGGAGTATATATTATCGAGGATCCTTTGGGGTTATGGTTTACAAATATTGACAAAAGTTCTTAAGTTCTCTTTTCCTGCAGAGGTTATCAAAGGTAATGGGAAACAAATTCCTCAAGTTGTTAATATATGGGTTGAACAATATGAGAAGGATCCAAAACTTGCCATGGTATAACTTTTAATGATGCTTTTTGAGGTAGTCCAACATTTTCTATCTATTACCACTAAAACTTGCTACTTAAATTAGTGATTGGAAGACCAAATCCTTATCATCCTGTCAAATATCAATTATGAACCTTATAACCATGCAGGCCTGTGGAGCAAAGTATTGTATTCAAGAAGAGTTCCTAGATGAGACTGATGCTGGTGATATAGTAGTTGCTCTTGTTAATTTGGCTAGGAAAGTATCTTTCACTGTTGCAGTATATATGTTTTCCTTTATATGCCATTTTGGGTTGACTTATACTCATTAGCCTTCCTTTTCATGCATTTTGTCTCTATGTTTCTTTATATCATTCATTTTTGGAAGACGTCATTTCATAGGTCTCCAACCATAATGAGAATTAAAGGTAAAAGTTACAAATATTTACTTGGGCACAACCAGAGGTGGATGGATTTGGGGTTAGATACTAATACAATTTACTGAGATGTAATACTGGGTGAAGGCTATGTGGTCATAAACATTCTCATATTTACAACAATTGCACTTTGTAGAAGAAATTTTTTCTCATTTTTTGTAGCTACTGGTTCTTGTCTCATAGTTACACGTTTGTCTCTCTATTTCTATATCTAAGGCACAAATTACCTTTATATACAAGTTTGTAGTAACTAAAAAAAGACAATTATCTCATACTCTTACAAAAAGTTCCAAGATGCTACACTTTTTTTTTATCTTAATGCTACTAAGGATAGACTACTTCAACATTTTTAGTTGAATTTTTTTACTTTATGTAGTTTTGATCTTCAAAATTGGTATAAAGTGTTTTTTTTTTCGATAAGTAAAATTGATTGGGACATAAAACTTGGTTTGGTTTGGTATAGTTTATGTGGAGAAGAGATTAAATTTGTACAAAGAAAAACTGCAATGGTGCATAGATGTGAGTAAAGGTATGTTCTTATAAAGAGTCCTCTTCTATTGCCCAGGTTTCTATTTCTATTTCTATTTATGTTTTCCTCCCCAAAGAGCATTTCACATTTGTAATGTACTTACTACAAAGTAGAAAAATGTTATATAAGTTGAGAGACTAACAAGATCAAACCTCAAAAGCATGCTTGTAAAGGCGACGTTTCATGAGTTGTTTTGCAATTCCCCGAAGCTCAGAAATTGAGACCTTGCAGCCTTCATCGACCAAATTCTAAAGCACAATAATTGCTCTTCGTTGTGGGAATATAAGCCTTAATAATCTATTCTTGAGGCCATCATTATAATAGGAAAGCATATTTTACAATGCATTTTAGTTGCTTCTCTTTCTTTTCTTGTTCTCTGTTCCTACCATTTGATGCCTCATTAGTTCCCCCATTTCTTTTGAATGTTTTGTACCACTTGTTCTCTCCCCCTTCGATGTGAGGACACCTATGTGCATGCTTTTGTAGGAAAGTTTATTTTATGTCTATCATATTTTTCCATGTGTCTGACTTGATCCGAAATGTGTACACCCAAGTGCAGGCGGTCAAGTTAAGTAGTGGAACTCTTGTTGGTGTTTTGAGATAAGTAGTGGTGGAGACTTAGTGATTGTAACCCTTGAGATTTGAAGTTGTGTGATATGAGATTTCCTGGACATAATATAAGATTATTTCCAAGAGAATTTTCTAAACAAAATATGAGATAAGCTATAATGTAAAAGAGTCACTCTTTAGTTCAAGGATCTGAACATGTAGTTAATTATCCGGTTTCTTATACTTGTGTTTGATAACTCAATTAACCCCCGTGTCAACAGCAGGTTAATCGGAAGATAAAGGTGGATTATGAGAATTAAAAACATGATTCTAATGTTTTTCTAGAAGTTTACAAGAATTGTCTGTGCCGAGACTTAACCCGTCTACAAACAAGCAAGTGTTTCTACAAGACATCCAATCCTGACATTAATGTTCCATTTCCATTATTTAATTGAAGCACAATAATGGTGATGATTGAAGGGTAGTCATGAAGATCTAGCCGAGGTACTTGCCTTGAACCAATGAGTCTTTCTATAAAAGAGTTATCTATGTTATAGAAAGAACTCTTGGTTATACAAAGTACCTTAGCTTTGCTAGATGCAATCAATCATTCAATAAGCATGGGGAATATAAAGCATTAAGCATAATCGAAATTGCACAAATATAACGTCTGGATAATTTATACATGTCCTTCTCCTCTTACTAAAGAGTGAATGAGAAACTACTCACTCTTCATGGCTTTTGTAAAGCTAAAAAAGTGAGTGATGCTCATTCCTCCAAGTAGAGGGATCACAAAGCAAAGCACAATAAACATGGAGCCGATCTTCAACAAAGAATGAGTGAATCACGTTCCATCCTTCACGGCTTTGGCGAAGCTCTAGAAAAGTGGAAGAGTTTCACTCCTCTAAGGGAAGAAAGAAGGTCAAGCAATGGAAGTGAATGAAACACAAATTAAAAGTAGAAGAAAGGTAGTCACTTTTGGAGGGTGATCCACAACCAAAGGTAATCTATCTCCCTCTATGCATGTAACTGAAAGCATAAGCTTAAGACTAATTCTACAACAAGCTAAGAGATGTTGGATTAATGCCAAACCAATCTCTAGAACAACTACTTCTTCATACAAGGAAATATAAGATAATTCTACAATAATATGAGTAGGAGTCTAAGCCTCCATCAAGCTCTCTACTTAGTCTCCCTTTGCTCTCCAACAATGGGAGTATTTATCAGCAAGGAGGAGGAGACAATAGGGGGTGAAGGAATAGTGTATGCCACCCAAGTCCAAGTGAAAAGCCAACCACTCTGTAGCTAGTCTGCAGACAACGTTCAAACGTTGTCTCTATCTTTGCTTGATGGGCATTTGAACGTTGTGATGGAGTCTGACTTTCCCACTCAAGTGGCCTGTAGTCTTCTATGAAGTCTATCTCCACACTCCATGCAGCAGCCTGATCTTCAGATACTTAAATGGGACGTTCGAACGTTGATTGGCGTTCGAACGTGGTACTCAAGTGCCTCAGAGTCTTCCTTCTTAGCTGCACACGCCATGTCTGAGTAGTCTGGTCTGCTCATAGTCCAAGTGGACGTTCAAACGTGAGTTGGCGTTCGAACGTTATGGCTTTGTTCCAAGCTTCTCCCATTTTGTTCCCTAATGTGCTGGTGTTACACTCAAGTGTGATACTTGTTGTTCTTGAGTCCTTTTTTACTTTAGGACCTGAAATGTCATCACTTAAACTCCATCAAAGTACAATTAGTCTAAAAAAAAGGCATAGTAAAATGCTAATTTTAAGTACTAATCACACCCCCCAATCTAAATATTGCTAGTCTCTAGTAATACATCAATTGAAAATCTATTTCTAATGTCATTTTCGTTGGTCATCCGGTTGCATTTAGCTTATACAACAAGCCGTTGAACCCCTAGGTTAACCCTAGCGGACGAGTGTTGTCTCGTGAGGGTTTTCAGTGAAGCTACCCACAAACTTCAGTCGAACAGATGTGCATGTGGGATTGTTGGTTAAAGTAAATTAGCATCATGGTCGTTGGGACACCCAACCCTTAATTTCGACTTATCTCCCGCACAATCCTTTTTCATTGGTATTTATCTTATGCAAAAATTAGCATCGGTTACATTGGCATTTGGAATTCCCTTTGTAGTAGGAATGATCATTCTAGCAACAAAGAATTGTTATATAACAAACATTTCATTCTACCACCTTCCATGGATAGCTTTGATTTCACAAACCTCTCTTGTGGCTCGGTTATCATATGGGTTTATCGAAGAAGAGATCATACATTAATGGCTCAAGCATGGCTAACTAGGGATATAATTTTGTAAAAGAAATGGCTAAGGCTCAATATTTAATCAAAGAGGCCTAAGATCATTTCTCAAGTATGTGCACATGTATGTGTCGTATGCGAAGGTTTCCCGTGGGATATGTCAATAGCTTACTTTAGTTGATCAATCAAAGCAAGGTTAAAGAGATTATTCAAAAATTGAGTGTGAAATACCTTACTTGAGTAAATGTTGATTGTCTCTTAAAAGTATAGCAAGGCTCAAAACTTACCATGGTATTATTTGTCATCTCCACTGATTATGTCAGGTTTCTTGTGGAATGTCGGTTATATATCAGTTCCCTTTTCAAGTCTGGTCATCTTGTACCTTATGAATAGCAAATATCAATATACATTTGACAATTTAAGCATAGAGAAAATACCAGTTTTCCAAGAACTGTGATTTTAAGTCTAGGTTGCTAAGTTGAGGTGTCAAACTGATCATGTAAAACCCGGGAAATTTGAACTTTTTCCAAAAAGGACAAAATAGTAATTTGCCACTATAATGCGTACTGAAAATACTCATGTTCTAGACCTCGGATGAGGAAACGGAGTTCGCCGTTGGATTCGTATCGCGAAAACAAGTCACCTTGTCAAATTCGTCGAATTCCGAGATAGTCGGATTTTGCACGTCGTTCGAGGCGACTGTGTGGCGAATGACCTCACGAACGTCCCCATAAATAAATTTTATGAAATTTCCTTAAAATTAAGTTAAAGATCAAATAAATCGTTTCGGGACGAAATCGGATCCGATTAAACGAAGGACACGTGGTGCGACGTGGGCCAAGTATTTAAAACTATATATAGGGGTAAATATCTTAGAAAATGAGATTTTTAGCCTCTTGTGTTCTTGTTTGGCCGGCCAAGAGAGAGAGAAGAGAGAAAACCTTGATCTTCAAGCCTTCTCCGTCGATTCCTGGAGTTCCGTCGGTCGGAATCCGTCGAGCCAAGAGTTAAAGTCGATCACATCGACGAGGGCTACGCAACCACACCAAGAGCAAGGTATTTCACCGAAGATCCAAAGGAGGAGATTTGGGAGAAATCTAGTCTTGGGCTCGGGAAGTGTTCTTGAAGCTTCATTCGGGTGAATTACACTTCAAGAGGTAGGGTTCTTCCTACTTTGGTGTAATCTTTCCTTAGATGTTGGTAGTCTAAAGGTTTAATATGTTATGCCTATGATAGACCTTCTTATATAGGGTTATGGGTATAGAAACGGAAAAGTGAGCCTAGAAATGGTTTAAACTAAATTCTAGTTCGAATTTGGTATATGAAGTACATGTGATTTATTACGTAACTTGGGGAAATATGAGGCATGATTATGTGATTTATATATTGTGCCTAGAAGGTGTTTGATTAAATGCCTTGTTTGAATGGAATGGTTGTTTTGATCTAATTGAAATAATATGTTTAAGTTCAACTTGTGGAATTATATGCTTATGATGTGATTGTAATTAAAGGTGCTTGTTGATATATGCATAGGTTGATATATTAACATCGGAATGAATATGGTATTTATATGCTTAGGACATAAATTTACCATGGATATGTTGAAATTGTGCATGGGTTGTTCTTGACATAATGAACCTCATGTGGTATGCAATGGGACATAGCATTGCATGTGCACGGAAGCATCTCATTGCATGGGTGTGTGCATGGTTGATGTCAACACCACACTTGGTGGTTGATGGTATGACTTGGGAAAAGTTGGGTTGAAGACCTAGCTAAGCCGCTTGATTGCATGATAAATATGGGTCGGGATGAGCAAGAAGAGGCATGACGACCTCTCGGGTGCAAGGCCCGGTGAATTGGGGGGTGCACTCCATTGGTATAAGAGTCCATAAAGTGTACGGGTGTGGAAGACCCTTGGTATGAGTCCATGAAATTTCCGATCCCAAGAAAGACCCTAGTTTTTGAAAAATATCATTTGATGTAAACATAAATGATGAAATGAAACACTTTGGCATTGCATCGTGTAGTAGGAGTCGGTGAGGACTCGGGTTGAATTGCATGAGTGAGCGTCATCTCATTTCATGGCATGGTAGCATTGCATTTCAACTTAGAATGCATGTCCTTATGAGAAATGATTGTTTTCAAATGAATGTTGCCTGAGCATGAGCATCTAGGGGGAGAGTAGCCCTTGTAGGATTTACTCTACTGGGCGTTGGCTCACCCTATATGGGAAACATTTCAGGTGTGGGGTTTGCACCGGCGGATGGCTCACTTGGAGAGCATCAAGCATGAAGGGGGCCGGCTTGTGGCCTTAGTTTGAGTTTTTGTAAAACTTTTATCAAAATTCCATTTTGACGTGTAAATTATGGAATTAATTGTAATGGAACTTGTATAAGTTATGTATTATATGGAAAATCTCATTAAACATGTGTTGGATGAGTTTTGGGAGGTTTGGAATGGATTGAAAACGAGAAATGGTTGAAAAAGGCAATACTGGGCAGACAGTACCGGTACTGTGTACCGGTACGGTATGGTACCGGTACAGTATGGTACCGGTACGGTGTACCGGTACGCCATTTCCAGTAGGTTAACTGTACCGGTATTATGTACCGGTACGGTAGGGTACCGGTACTGTGTACCAGTACGATATGGTACCGGTACACTGTACCGATACACTTTCAGAAATTTTCAGATTTTTAAACTGCTTTGCCCCATTTTCAATCTAGGTTTTCCTTCCCTCCAATGATATAAATGGACTATAATGGAGTACAAATCCTGATATATTGGGTCTGGGTTGAACCCAACGAATAATTGAATTCAGTTATATTTATGAGTTATGATCCCAGCGAAGGGATGATATCGCCTTGGTGTTGATTTGAGTGGCATCCACGGGTATTTCCGCGGGTTGATGGATGATCAACGGACCCCCGGATTTTGGGGCGTCACAGCTTGGTATCAGAGCATAGGTATACGAATTACCTAGGGCTTGATGGGCATTGGGTCTAGACCATTGCATGCATTGTGCATTTCATCTTATGTGTTTAAATGCTACATGTTATGGGGATTATATGCATTGTAGAATGTATATGTAAATGAACACACTAGGTTAGAAAACATAACCTTGGGAGTGGGAAAGTAGATGAACGGGAGGGTTCGTGGTGTAAATGTCTACTAACGAGAGGCATATGCTCTCCTAGTGAGACAATGAGTAAACTCTTGATGTTTTAGTATTGATTCCTATTTTGGGATGCCTCCTATTTTGGGATGCCTTGTAAAATTATATTGCTATTGACTTATGTAGATGTCATATAGAGGGCGAGGACGCCGAGGCGGTAGGTGGAACAACCAACCACCTCTGGCCTTTGATCACCAAGCCTTTGCAGAGGCTATTGGTGAGGCGGCGGCGACTATTGCACAGGCAAGTGCTACAGCCGCTACCATTGCACAGACTGGTGCAAATATGGGACACGGAGGCTCGAGTAACCTCCAGAGGTTTAAAGCCCATAATCCTCCGGTTTTTCTGGGAGGGGCGGATCCAATGGTAGCTGACCGTTGGATTCGGCCAGTGGAGAAGATCTTGAGGGCCATGAAGATCACTTTCGATGCCACCAAGATAACTCTGGCGACTTTTCAGCTGGAGGGAGAGTCCCAGCTATGGTGGGATTGGGTGAGGGACTCCAGAAATTTGGAGGCCATGACTTGGGCAGAGTTCCGAGAGCTCTTTATGGGAAAGTATTTTCCGGCAGCTGCTCGACATGCTAAAGCCAAGGAGTTCCTAGAATTGAAGCAGGGAACTATGAGTGTGCTAGAATACGTGGCCAAATTCACGGAGTTAGCCCGTTTTGCTGATGATTATGTGGCCTCAGACATGGCCAAGGTACGTAAGTTCGAGGATGGACTAAAGTTGTCCATTCGAGGCAAGATTGTGGGACTTCTCCTACAAGACCTTGATTCGATGGTCAAGACTACAATGGCTATCGAGAGAGAGGTGGAGGATGCGCGCAACATCCGGGAAGCAGGTGTTAAGGACAAAAAGAAGGAAGGTCAATCCTCTTCTTCTGGTGCGGGAAAGAAGCAAAGGACTTTTGTTCCGCAAGGAGCTCAAGGGCAGAGCCGCGGCTATCAAGGCCAAGGCCAGGGTCGATTCTCCCAAGACGGGGGAAACTTCAGGACCGCCTTCCAGACGGGTCAGAAGACTTGTTATTTTTGTCACCAGCCGGGTCACTTGAGGAAGGAGTGTCCTCAACGGCAGGGATCCCAGAGGTATGGGACATCCCAATCCCAGTCTTCTGTGGGACAGCCGCAGACACAGTTTGTTCCTCCTTACCCCACCATGGGTCAAAGGAGCCAGTACCAGTCCCAGGGTGTTGCACCAGCGCCTACTACTTTTCGAGCGGGAACTCCGCAAGCAGGCCAGATGGGCCAGGGCATGGGTAGAAGGCGAGGCCAGGGTTCACAGGCCGGGATTTCAGGGACCCAGGGGCGTGTCTACGCCATTATGCCACAGACCGAGCCGGCAGATCAGTCGGTGATACAGGGTACATTTCTACTCTCTCGTTTATGGGCAAGAGTATTATTTGACTCTGGTGCATCGCATTCATTCATTTCTGCATCTTGTGTGAAAGACTTGGGCTTAGAGGTTGAGACCTTATAAGAACCATTACATGTGAGTTCTCCCCTAGGTGCTAGGGTGAGGGTTGATCAGATATGTCGGGGGTGTGAGTTAGAGATCTCAGGGATTCTACTCACCGTGGACCTTCGGGTCATGGACATGTCGGAATTCGATGTAATCCTGGGAATGGATTGGTTGGCGGCACACCGAGTCGTCATTGATTGTGACCGGAAACGGGTCACTGCTTACACACCGGATGGGGTTTGTTTCATGTTTCAGGGGGATAAGCACGATGCTTTACCTCAAGCCGTGTACGACTCTAGATGGCACAGACAGTTGATGGGTTGGCTAGCAAGCCTCACCCTGGAGGACGAGGTGAGACATAAGTTGGGTCTACCTCGGGTTGTGAGTGATTATGAGGATGTTTTTCCGGAGGAACTATCGGGATTACCTCCACGTAGGGACGTAGACTTCACTATAGAGTTGTATCCTGGTACATCGCCCATTTCTATGACTCCACATAGGATGGCGCCCGCTGAGTTGCAAGAGCTCAAAGTCCAATTGCAGGAATTGTTGGACAGGGGATTCATTAGACCGAGTACCTCACCTTGGGGCGCTCCGGTGTTATTTGCAAAGAAGAAGGACAAAACCCTTCGACTATGCATAGACTACCGGCAGTTGAATAGGGTTACTATCAAGAATAGGTACCCTTTGCCGAGGATTGATGACTTATTTGATCAGCTAAGAGGGGCGCGGGTCTACTCCAAGATAGATCTCTGCACCGGTTACCATCAGTTGAGAGTTAGGGAGGCAGATATCCCTAAGACTGCGTTTCGGACGCGGTATGGGCATTTCGAGTTCACAGTGATGCCATTCGGATTGACGAACGCCCCAGCGGCATTCATGGATCTCATGCATAGGGTGTTCCAACCCTACCTTGATCAGTTCGTCGTGGTTTTTGTTGACGACATCTTGATCTACTCCAAGTCTGAGGAGGAGCATGAGGGTCACTTGAGGGTCGTTCTCCAGACCTTGAGAGACCATCAGTTGTATGCCAAGTTCAGCAAGTGTGAATTTTGGCTTACTGAGGTGAAATTTTTGGGACATGTGGTGTCAGCTTCGGGTGTATCCGTAGACCCGGAGAAGGTTGAGGCAGTCATGAATTGGGAGAGGCCGAAGTCAGTCTTCGAGATACGTAGTCTCTTGGGATTGGCAGGGTATTACAGGAGGTTCATTGAGGACTTCTCCCGACTAGCTGCACCTATGACGAGGTTGACCCGGAAGGAGGTTAAGTTTGAGTGGAATGATTCATGTGAGAAGGCATTCCAGGAGTTGAAGAGGAGGCTTATTTCCGCTCCTATTCTGATAGTCCCAGAAAGGGGACAGAGGTACACAGTGTATTGTGATGCCTCTAAGGATGGACTTGGATGCGTCTTGATGCAGTCCGGGAGAGTGGTAGCTTATGGTTCTCGGCAGTTAAAGAACCACGAGCAGAATTACCCCACACATGACATGGAGTTGGCAGCCATTGTCTTTGCCTTGAAGGCTTGGCGCCACTATTTATACGGTGAGTAGTTCGAGGTGTTTTCAGACCATAAAAGTCTAAAGTACATCTTTACACAGCGGGACCTCAATATGAGGCAACGCAGGTGGATAGAGTTTCTGGAGGACTATGACTTCACTTTGCATTACCATCCCGGTAAGGCAAATGTGGTAGCTGACGCACTCAGCCGGAAGTCACGGGGAGTCTTGGCTAGTGTGGATGCTCGAGAGTGGCAGATGCTCGAGACTGTGGGACAGTTCGGGCTATGTTATATGGGACAGACTCAGGGTACTTTGGGGAGTTTGGTAGCTACGCCTTCCCTACTGAGCAGGGTTGTTGAGTCCCAGAGTCAGGACATGGAGTTATTGTCCATTCGGGACTGTGTACAGGCAGGTACAGGTGACGAGGGCTGGGCCATTCACTCGGATGGTAGTCTCTGGTATCGAGGAAGGTGATTGATTGGAAAACGTTGTTGTTCCTAACCTCTAAACATCACCCTCACCCTCAATGTGTGTATGTGGTTATAGTGATGGGGGAGTGTCACTCTCCCTCCGGATGATGCAAGAAGATAGGAAACAACAACAAAATGGATGTGAATGGAAATGTGATGAACAAAATAGATGGAATGAGATGCGGTGTGCACAAAAATGCTCCCCAATCGAAAGGAGTCTTTTGTGGTCATGTGTTTTACTTGGAAAATATTCCAAGGTCGTCTCCTCAGGGAAGGAAAGGGAGTTTTGTGAAAGTGATTTTGCAAAAGTGAAAAGAAAGTGTAAAATCTTGTATTTGTGTTTTGGTGAGTTTTGTTCAAAATGAAAATGTAAGAAAGCAAGTGTTGGCTAATCCAAAGGGTTCATTCCAATGGGAATACCAAATCAACTCAAAGCCTTCCTCCGATTGAGCATGAATGAACGATTGATTCGGGGGAAGCTAGGGACGAGATTGGTGAGTATCTAAGCATAAACCGTGACTAGGCCTACGGAATATCAAAGGCTCACCAACTCATCCACTCTCAACCCCGTCAAACCGAACCATTTGACTCTAAAGGGAGGAATGAAGAAGAGTTGAAAATGGTATTCCCAAGAGGAATTTTCCCTTGGATTAACCAACTTAAATCCTAGCTACTCATATTAAAAATGCATAAAGGAAAGACAAGCATAATGTAAATGAAAGACATTGTATAGAAATGAAGCTTTAAAGCATGAAACTAAACTTGAAGCAAGAAATCTAAAGCTATGAACAAAAACATTCAATACCCATTTTAAGCTAAAAATGAAGAACTTGAAAGCATAAATGGTGAAATGAAGAACATGTAATTAACTTGCAATATACTTGAAATAAAGGAGATTACAATGTAAGAAATGAAGATTACAAGAGGAATGTAGCTTACATCAATGACATGGATGAAGAAAATGCACAAACGAAATTACTATTCATCATCTTCAACCTTGGAGCTTTCTACCTCTACTCCTAAGCTTAGGTAGCCAACTCCTATACAAGCTTGTAATGTTCAATATATGCTGTGTGGAGACTTGCCAAAACGTCCAAGAGGCTCCCCCCTAGCTGTGTGTACGAGCTCCCATCAAGAGAGGGCTGAATGGATGGCTTGACAGGCTAGGAGATCATAGCCCTGGCAGCCCACTTCTCTCTCATCCTCCATCAATGCATTGGCCTTCAAAGTCTTCCACTTGAGTGTAGGAGGCCTGCAAATGTGTAAGGAAATGTTGGGATAGGTGTGGGAGAAGTGTAGGTGGGACCCCCAAGCCTCAAAGTTGAGTTACAGGCTGTTTTCGCGACCAGAAGGTCCGGAGTACCGGTACTAGGTACCGGTACTGTTTTTCTGCACTGGACTACCTTCGGTAGAATCGGCATACCTATTGATCTAACCGTTGGATTGGGCTGAAATTTTGACACCAAACAGAAGACACCCATATCTACAACTTTCATGTTTTGAACTTTTCCAAATTATGAGTAGATCATGGTAAAAATGGAGGAATTCCGAGGCAGTGCTTCCAATTGTTGCTGCAGCTGGTGCCCTTGTTCCCAAGCACCAATGCCTTCTTGATTTCTTCACTTTTAAGCCTCCAATTCTTCATGTATTGTGTTCATGACTTCACCACACATCCAACATAGTTGCAATGTCCTAAAATACATGATTTAAGCAATAAAAACTTGCAACATCAAAATATCAACATTATTCATAATTTCGGCTAACTCTAAGTACTTAAATGCAAAAGTTGAGTTAAAATGCATGTACTGAGCCCTTCAAATATGCAATATTATGTGCTCATCAGAAGGGTTGTGGTTCCTCAGTTGGCGGATCTGAGAGAGGAAATCCTTAGGAAATTTCATTGCTCCCGTTTCGCGGTTCATCTAGGGGGCACGAAGATATATCATGATCTTCGTCGCCAGTATTATTGGAATGGGATGAAGCGACAGGTTGGCAATTTTGTTTGTAGATGTCTCACGTGTCAGCAAGTAAAGGCTGAACACCAGAGACCAGCAGGGTTACTCCAGCCATTGGAGGTAGCTGAGTGGAAGTGAGAACATATCACAATAGATTTTGTGACTCACTTGCCACGGACATCGCGGGGACATGACGCGGTATGGGTGGTAGTGGACCGGCTTACGAAGTTGGCACACTTTTTGGCTGTGCGGATGACCTTCACACTGGAGGAATTCTGCAGGTTATATATACGGGAGATTGTCCGGTTGCATGGGGTACCCGTATCTATAGTATCGGATCGGGATCCCAGGTTTACGGCTCATTTTTGGGAGAGTTTCCAACGAGCCATGGGGACACAGCTGATGATGAGCACTGCTTTCCATCCCCAGACGGACGGTCAGTCTGAGAGGACCATTCAGACATTAGAGGACATACTACGGGCATGTGTCCTAGATCTCAAGGGTAGCTGGGAAGATCATTTACCCTTGGTGGAGTTCGCTTATAACAATAGTTATCACGCGAGCATACAGATGGCACCCTACGAGGCACTATATGGGAGGCCATGTCGATCTCCGGTTTGTTGGACAGAGGTTGGAGAGAGACCTGCTACGGGTCCGGACTTGGTTAGAGACACCTCAGAGAAGGTGGGCTTGATACGGAAACGTCTTCTCATGGCTCAGAGTCGACAGAAGAGTTATGCTGATAGACGACGACGACCTCTAGAGTTTGAGGTGGGAGATCATGTCTTCTTGAAGGTTATGCCTAAAAGAGGAGTGGTCCGGTTTGGTAAGCGGGGGAAACTGTCGCTGAGATACATAGGACCCTTCGAGGTACTCGAGAGGGTGGGTACAGTTGCTTATCGGTTGGCGTTACCGCCAAATTTATCGGGTGTTCATGCGGTATTTCATGTCTGTATGCTCCGGAAGTATACTCCAGATCCGACACATGTGGTGGATTGGGGTGAGTTGACTGTTGATGCGGATGGGACCTTCGAGGAGGGATCGGTGCGCATCATAGATAGCTGGGAACGGGTTTTGCGAGGCAAGACCGTCCGGCTAGTGAAGGTGCTGTGGCAGCACCGGGGAGTAGAAGAGGCGACATGGGAGCGCGAGGACACCGTACGTGCCAATTATCCTTTCTTGTTTGAGAATTGAGGTACGTTTTTATAGTCATTTACTATTACATGACTGTAGCATGTGCATGAGACTGCATGTATGTGTGTGTGAATTTCGGGGACGAAATTCTTTTAAGGGGGGAAGAATGTAAAACCCGGGAAATTTGAACTTTTTCCAAAAAGGACAAAATAGTAATTTGCCACTATAATGCGTACTTAAAATACTCATGTTCTAGACCTCGGATGAGGAAACGGAGTTCGCCGTTGGATTCGTATCGCGAAAACAAGTCACCTTGTCAAATTTCGTCGAATACCGAGATAGTCGGATTTTGCACGTCGTTCGAGGCGACTGCGTGGCGAATGACCTCACGAACGTCCCCATAAATAAATTTTATGAAATTTCCTTAAAATTAAGTTAAAGATCAAATAAATCGTTTCGGGACGAAATCGGATCCGATTAAACGAAGGACACGTGGCGCGACGTGGGCCAAGTATTTAAAACTATATATAGGGGTAAATATCTTAGAAAATGAGATTTTTAGCCTCTTGTGTTCTTGTTTGGCCGGCCAAGAGAGAGAGAAGAGAGAAAACCTTGATCTTTAAGCCTTCTCCGTCGATTCCCGGAGTTCCGTCGGTCGGAATCCGTCGAGCCAAGAGTTAAAGTCGATCACATCGACGAGGGCTACGCAACCACACCAAGAGCAAGGGATTTCACCGAAAATCCAAAGGAGGAGATTTGGGGGAAATCTAGTCTTGGGCTCGGGAAGTGTTCTTGAAGCTTCATTCGGGTGAATTACGCTTCAAGAGGTAGGGTTCTTCCTACTTTGGTGTAATCTTTCCTTAGATGTTGGTAGTCTAAAGGTTTAATATGTTATGTCTATGATAGACCTTCTTATATAGGGTTATGGGTATAGAAACGGAAAAGTGAGCCTAGAAATGGTTTAAACTAAATTCTAGTTCGAATTTGGTATATGAAGTACATGTGATTTATTACGTAACTTGGGGAAATTTGAGGCATGATTATGTGATTTATATATTGTGCCTAGAAGGTGTTTGATTAAATGCCTTGTTTGAATGGAATGGTTGTTTTGATCTAATTGAAATAACATGTTTAAGTTCAACTTGTGGAATCATATGCTTATGATGTGATTGTAATTAAAGGTGCTTGTTGATATATGCATAGGTTGATATATTAACATCGGAATGAATATTGTATTTATATGCTTAGGACATAAATTTACCATGGATATGTTGAAATTGTGCATGGGTTGTTCTTGACATAATGAACCTCATGTGGTATGCAATGGGATATAGCATTGCATGTGCACGGAAGCATCTCATTACATGGGTGTGTGCATGGTTGATGTCAACACCACACTTGGTGGTTGATGATATGGCTTGGGAAAAGTTGGGTCGAAGACCTAGCTAAGCCGCTTGATTGCATGATAAATATGGGTCGGGATGAGCAAGAAGAGGCATGACGACCTCTCGGGTGCAAGGCCCGGTGAATTGGGGGGTGCACTCCATTGGTATAAGAGTCCATAAAGTGTACGGGTGTGGAAGACCCTTGGTATGAGTCCATGAAATGTCCGATCCCAAGAAAGACCCTAGTTTTTGGAAAATATCATTTGATGTAAACATAAATGATGAAATGAAACACTTTGGCATTGCATCGTGTAGTAGGAGTCGGTGAGGACTCGGGTTGAATTGCATGAGTGAGCGTCATCTCATTTCATGGCATGGTAGCATTGCATTTCAACTTAGAATGCATGTCCTTATGAGAAATGATTGTTTGCAAATGAATGTTGCATGAGCATGAGCATCTAGGGGGAGAGTAGCCCTTGTAGGATTTACTCTACTGGGCGTTGGCTCACCCTATATGGGAAACATTTCAGGTGTGGGGTTTGCACCGGCGGATGGCTCACTTGGAGAGCATCAAGCATGAAGGGGGCCGGCTTGTGGCCTTAGTTTGAGTTTTTTGTAAAACTATTATCAAAATTCCATTTTGACGTGTAAATTATGGAATTAATTGTAATGGAACTTGTATAAGTTATGTATTATATGGAAAATCTCATTAAACATGTGTTGGATGAGTTTTGGGAGGTTTGGAATGGATTGAAAACGAGAAATGGTTGAAAAAGGCAATACTGGGCAGACAGTACCGGTACGCCATTTCCAGTAGGTTAATACCGGTACAGTTTCAGAAATTTTCAGATTTTTAAACTGCTTTGCCCCATTTTCAATCTAGGTTTTCCTTCCCTCCAATGATATAAATGGACTATAATGGAGTACAAATCCTGATATATTGGGTCTGGGTTGAACCCAACGAATAATTGAATTCAGTTATATTTATGAGTTATGATCCCAGCGAAGGGATGCTATCGCCGTGGTGTTGATTTGAGTGGCATCCACGGGTATTTCCGCGGGTTGATGGATGATCAACGGACCCCCGGATTTTGGGGCGTCACAGATCATGTGATTAGTTACTTTAACAAACAGTCTTAGCATCCACATTTGTTCCATCATTTATCAAAAAATAGCAATATTATACTAAATCTACACATGTCTTTACAAAGATAAAAGTGATAAACTGAACCATTCATTTCACAAGATATGATTGTTTAATACAAACACCAAGGATTCAATTCATCCAACCAAAACAGTAACAAAAACATATAAAAACTTTTTAAACATCCACAACAACTCACAAAATAAGAAGCTCATCAATAAAAGAAGAAACAATCACTCAACTCAAGAACAAAAATCCCCCTCTCTCACTCTCCTCCAGATCCACCATCTCTACCAGCTCCACCCCTCAGGTAGCCGAGAATCTCCTCCTACTGTCGGAGAATCTTATCTTGCTTGGTCTCGATGCCAAGCATGATATCTCTCAGTGATCTCCGAGTTCTGGTGCTGGGGCCTGCCTCCTGGGGTTGCTCTCTCTCTTCCTCCATTTCTCTCTCCTCCTCCGCATCGAGCTCATCTTGCACCTCGTCAACTCCATGGGTAGGGGGCACCTCTTGTCTTGCCGCCGGGCCGCCACTATGACCTTGGCTCCTTCGAAAGGAAGCCTTGCTCAGTGGCCCCATTGGTTTTTGGATTTCCATTTCAGGCCTTACCCTAATCCCATGATCTTTGCATATCTCCGTGACTAGGGTGCCAAACGGGAGCAAGTTTCACTTCACATCGCAGCCTTTCTTCATTTATGTCAAAATGAGGGAGGGGAGATCGATACTGTTGTCTTTCCCAAGTGCATACAAAAGACGGGCCATATCGGGGAAGATTTCATTCTTTCATCTGATCGGGGCAAGGTTTGAGACTGCAATCAAATTTAGCATTTTAAAATTGTCCGTGAGCTCTCCTTGTCGGAGAAATCTCCGTCCCGTCCAAGAAAAACTAGCCACCCCCGTCAGCTCTTTCCCCACAATATTCATCGCCACATTTTTATTTGGAGGGTATGTAGGATTTTGTACCCGAGGCACTTCTTGCCTCATCTCCCGAATATAATTTTCATCTACATCCACATGGATTCCCCTCACATATGTCCTTACTACCCCGTTGATGATCTCGGCGTTGGAGTAGAACTCCCGCACCAAGTCAACCACGGCTTCCCCGCCGTTCCACAAATATAACACCCAACCTCTTCTCTCCATATTTGCCAAAATACTCAACTCAGCAAAATCAGTTAACACTACATAATGCTCACAAACTACGGCATGGTTTTGGTAGAAATTTTCATACCTGTCAGCTTTTATAGTCGTAGGGAATCGGGTCTTGTCATACCTTCGCGTAATGGGTGGCCTCCCTTCTCTCACTTCGACCACTTCCTCCACAAAATTAGGCTCTTAAGTGGCTGGGTTGCGCCTAGCAGGCAGTTTGACTCTTGGAGGCATGGTGTTTCAGTTTTGAGGTTGTGAGGGCTTTGAAAGTCTTGATTTTTTTGTGAAAATGGAGATTTTTGATGTGGGAATGGTCTTGGTGTGGTTCATTTTAGGTAAAAATGGAGAATGGTAGGTGTTTTGGGGCTTGGGTAATGAAGGGTCACCAAGGGTTTGGGGGTTTTTGGATGGTTTTGGAATGAAGAAGACGAACTAGGCTTTTATAGTCTGAGTCGTGACGTTCAAACGTTGATTCGCACTATTTTGTGATCTGAATTATATTATACACCCAAGTATAAGTGGTCGAATTGTAGTTTTCTCAGTTTAAGTCCAAGTATCGATCCCACAAAGAGTTTTAGTAACTTAGAATTTAAGATAAAAATAAAATAAAAACAGTAAAGTTGTTTAAAGCATTATAACAGTTGATAGCTTGTGATGTGAGTTTAGATTGATAACTAGTTTAATTAAGTTAAATGCGGAGATGACAATAATATAAAAGATACCCTTCAGTTTAAGGATCCCATATGTTTTATATTGGTTAAATACTGGAAATGCTACCTTACAACAATTAACTTCCATGTTACTGGAAAGTCAACCAGTAGGTCTAATGTATATAAACCATCACCTAGCAACTTCTTAGGTTAGCTGGTGGTATTAGTTATAACACAACAACTTCTTAGGTTAGCTGGTTATATTCATGACAATTGATTAATCTAAGCACACCAGAAGGATAAGCTATTCATGAGGAATACTTGAATTATTCCATTGTCTCGTAATAGTAAGTGCGTATATGATAAATCATAACACAACAACTTCTTAGGTTTGCTGGTGGTAATAGTCATAACACAGCAACTTCTTAGGTTAGATGGTTATAGATATGCCAATTAACTAATCCGAGTAAACCAGAAAGCCAAGCCATTCATGAGGAATACTTGAATTACTCAATAGGTCATCTGTGATGTATATATACCAGTTAAACATCCTCAGTGTTCCGGTGGAGGACAAGCAATACCAGTAGGAACACCGTGGTTGTTAGACTGACAATATGGTTATATATAGTAATTGAACAACCCTAATAACCTAGAAGGACAAGCCATTCATGAGGATCATTTAGGTTTTGTACCATGCATCAGTAGAACATCCTCAGCATTCCGGTGGAGGACAAGCCATACCGGTAGGAACACCATGGTTGTTAAACAGGCAGGTTGATGATGCACCGATAACATAATTCCAGGCACAGCACCAGAACTACGTACATCGCTGTATCATGCATGAAGCGTATAGTACATATATAGATAAATATAAAACATCAGCATTTCCATAATCTAACCGATAATATACATATGTTCACCCTTCACCGAAGGGTATAAACGACTACTCACACCCCATCGCTACTGATAAGCAAGGAGTGCGGGTATTCGTCATTACAACTGAAATAAAAACACAAACTCTAAAACTTCTTTCACAAGGAACACTTGAAACACAACCACTCTTATTATTATTCAAAACAACAAAGTGGCGATAGTTCAAATATCGGAATAGAAAGACTAAACAGAAATGTAGAAATATAGAGTATCGGTGTAGAACAGAACGACTATGACTTTCTCTTTCACTTTTTCTTTCTTTCTTTCTTTTTCTCTTTCTTTCTCTCTTTGGCTCTTCGGTGGCCGACCTTGTTGAAATGAAGAGGGCGTGGCTATTTATAGGCACATAAGGAAGCACGAGGTGGAGGATAAAGCCAAGCCACCTAGCCTGGCCGTCCGGACGCCCACACCACCATCCAGACGGTGGTATCTTGCAGCAGGGCCATGCGTCGCTTTCTTGGTCTTCCATGTGTCGCGTTCTTGGGCTTCCATGTGTCGCTTTTACACTTTGGTCCTTCGTTGTTTCCAGCTTTGCAAATTTACCTCATATTCTCCAGTATTTCTGTATTTAACCATGAAATTCAAACATAAAGTAATTAAAATTTTAATTTACACACAAAGCCTAATTCATAATGTTTAGTTGTTTTATCTTACAAAGTTGATTACTTAATCATTTTCAATTACACACTAGTTAGGGTTAATCACACCCCACAACTTAAACTTTACTAGTCCCTAGTAAACACAAATTATAAAAATTATTTCACAAAATAAAAATAACATAACAGAAGTAAAATCATTTTCGTAGATTTTTTCACGATTGCATTTAGCATATGCAACAAGCCGTTAAACCCCTAGGTGATCCCTAGTGGACGAGTTTTGTCTCGTGAAGGTTTTCAGTGAAGCTGCCTACAAACTTCAGTAGTTAGGAGTTTATAACTCATACTTTTCACAACTAAAATTAAATCAGTATTCCTGTGCATTGCTACAATACTTCCTTTTTCTGATCACTACAAGAGTAACACACGTTAGTTGTAACCTTATCTATATATTTTTATAAAAACTTGTGTGTGTGTGTACTGATTTCTTTTGTTTCAAAAATCACTCAAGAAATATTACCATCTTTCATGGTAGTCTTGATGTCAATCCTTTCCTGAAATACCCTCAGCAAAGAATACACATATGTTATAGTAACTATTCTCTCAATTGTTACATGTGATTTGGAATATTGTTAACAAAGAAAATAATATCACATGTAGTATATCTGAAGAACGAGTATCTGAATAAAATTGAAATTTGACATAATCTCATGACTGGATATCAACACTATATTAGACATATTATCAATATTCTCCCATTTTGGATTGATAGGATTAATATAGATACATAATTTCTGGAATAAAAAAGGACTTTCTTTGGGTTGTAATGTGGCCATTGGTTTAGGGTTTAAGAAATGACCTCTATGGGATTCAAAAGCTACCATTTCTTTGTATTGTGGCATACCTCTTCTTAACTTTCTAAGACTTTGCATATTCATCCTTTTTATTTTTTCATTTTTCACTTTCTTGGCTATTTTCTTTATGTTTTTCTTTCCTTTGAATAGCCAATACTCTTTTCTTTTCTTTTCACTATTTTATTTTCTTCTCCTTTTGCTTTTCTGTATCATACTGATTTAAAAGAGGATGTAAGAAAATTAGATAGCAAAAGGTAGGTTTAATCTATTTTCATGTGGCTCGGGTATTTTTCGGGTTTCATGAAAAGAATTTATACTCTTTTAGGCTCAATCATGGTTGACTAAGAATATAATTTTGTAAAAGAAATGGTCAAGGCTCAAAGATAATGAAAAATGGCCTAAGATCATTTTCCAGAAATTATTCATCTGTATTAATCCTACATAAAAGAATTTCAAGGATAATGCTAATAATATAATCTAACAAGTGCTAATCAAGACAAAATTAATGAGATTATTCAAAGGAAGTTTACCGTAGAATTGAATATATTTATTTGAGTAGATGTAGAATATCTCTCTAAGGAAGATTGACTCAAATTTTTCAATTGGTTATACATCTCCACTAAATATGTAAAGAGTGTAATATTTCACAAGGTTTCTGAAATAAAGAAATTTATTCGTGCTATAACATAATAAGTTTAAATGAAAATATTAAGATAGTATACAACTAAAATATGAAAATTTCACGTGATCAGATTAAGGTTATTTTCACAAAGTATAGGAATATTAACCTAATTCAACTGTAAATTATATGAAATAACCCTCCTAACTTATAAGTTTCATCATATCTAAAAAACTTAACATAAACAAGTTCAAAACAAACAGCATGGTTAAAACATAAAGTAACTTTAAATTTAAATGCATAAAGTAAAAGTGCATAATGTAAAAGATAAGTGAAAGATAGCAAATTATTTTGTAGAATCTCCAGTCTGTATAGGAAGTAGAAGATCCTTCTCCGAAATGATCTCTAAATAACGTTAAAAGTTCAGCTTGATTCTGCTCATATTCATCCATGCGTTTGTCGATCTGAGTAATGCTAGTTTCCATTCTTAGTAAGATCTGTCTGTCAGTTCTGTCATCTACCGGTATGTATGGTTGATCCTCTTGTGGGAAAAATTCCTCAGGTATCTGGAATGGTTCCTCATGTGGTGTCGGTGGTGCTTCAGGTTGGTCTTCCATTTGTCCTCTATGACTCTTTTTCAATGAAATCTTATCCAATGCTCCAAAATAATCCACTGTCTTCCATATCGGATCAATTATCACACCTTCGTTCCTGCATAGCTGAGAAACTAACATAGCATATGGGAGTGATGGTTTCTTTTTATCCACAGCAAGTATCATTTGGTCCATAATTAAGTTCGGCAGGTCAATTGTGTGTCCTATCCCAAATGCATATAAGAAATAAGCTTGCTCCATATAAATTTGATTCTTTTTGGCTCGGGGTAGCAAACTGTACACTGTTATCAAATTCAGAATGCGGTATTTGTCTGTTAAATCCCCTTGCTTTATATATTTGTTTGGTCTACCCCAAACAAATTCTGGATTTCCTGTCATTTCTCTTCCTATAACATTCAAATCAGGTAATTTAGTATAAGGATATTGTGGGTTCTCTTGTCTTTGCATGGGTTGAAAGAAATCGGCTATAGTAGCCGGTGTAACTTGAAAAACAATACCCCGTACGAACACACGTAATTGTCTTTCCCCAATTATATCAGCATTACTATAAAATTCTCAAACTAAGCAGTCATAGGCAGGAGCAGATATCCTCTTGCATTAAGAATTTGTTTTATTCCTATATTCTTAAAATCTTCATAAATAACCGGCCGTTCAGAAATGATAGTTTTGGAGATAAAGTGAGCATCATACCAGACCTGTTGTTGAAAATTCTCAAACATCACCTCATTGTAGATATTTCCTGGATGAGGTTGTTGTGGAGGTGCCTGAAGTGGTGGAGATTGATCCCTTCGTGCTCAGCTTGAAGACCCTCTTGTTCTTCGTCTTGAATCCATATTTTTCTTGATTTCTCTTCAAACACTCCGTTTTAATTGATTCCAATCAGTAGATATTGATCGGTTTTCTGCATGGAGAATGTATATATATGGGCACTACTGTCTGGATGCTAGTCCCACTGTCTGGACGGTACTATCTGACTAGTTTTTGGTTTGCAACTATAGACTGTTTCTCTGATTTTCTGCATTTTTCTCTTTTTCCTGTCAATTCCTGCAGTTTACAAAATTATACACTACTTTATATATTCTACAAAGCTTTGCTAACCACTCCTTTTCTTTTCAAAGAATTGGTTTTATTATTATTTTTTATTTGTTATTTATTATTCATTGATTTCCTTATTTATTCTATAGTTATTTACATTTATTTACAACTATGTACAGTCATTTCCAAAACTCTATATCTTGTTGATCATATCTAGTCAGTATTAGAACTATCTGGATCAATAACACCAGTGACACAGTTAACTTCACTTCTCACGTATCTTGTTAACATTGGGGTAGAATAGGATGGCGCCTCAGGATAATCCTTACTCTGCCCATTCCTAATCCACCGTAAACGATCTGACGCTCGACCTGAAATTGGTTCCGCACACTGATTATATTGTCTCAAATGTTCTGTACGACCACATCTTACACAAGCACAGAGACGATTGGTAACACCCCGCATTTTCTTTTATATATGTATATAGATATATAGTAAATAATTGTTGTAAAAATGTGGATATGTGTAGTGATGTGTGTTTGAATTTGGTAGATTGGAAAAGTAGAGATTTAAAATGTTAGTGGAAATAATAGTTGAAATTTAGTTTTAATAAGTGAAAATATGAAATTTTAGGTCCTAGAACTTGTATTAAATAGTTTTGGTGTAGAAATATGTGTTGGAGAGGTTTGGGATGGATTTGGTTGGCTTAGGAATGGATTGGAAATGGAAAAGGGATGAAACAACACGTGAACAGTGCACTGGCTGCAACTTCAAGCGCGATTTCGACCTTGATGCAGTCAATATCTCTCAAAATGTAAAACATGAAAGTTGTATATCTCTTCTTAGCATTCCATATCATCTTGAATCATCTCAATCGGAGCTCGGATGAGAGAGTTATGCCCAGATAACGAAGCAATGTCAAAACAGTCCAATTAGCTTCGTTTTGCATTTAACGTCTCCATTTGCATCCTAAATCAAAATATAAGAATAATGAGTACATTTAGGCTTCAAATAAGTATAAAAGGCTTTAAGAAGCACCCTTTATCACCTTTTATTTGCAAACAACGCAAAACTTCATTAATAGCCGGTTCGGATGGGTAAAATAGAAACTTTAGTGTTTCGGGTGTACGTTGCCTTTGGTTTTGAGATAAATCATAAAAATAAATGTTTTTAGGTTAAAATAACATTAAAAATGAATCCGGAACGTCGAAAAACCTTAGGGTAGTCATATGTATCAAATTGGAGATTCTTAGTGGCAAAACCGTAATTTCGGGGCTGACATGTTTTAAACTCATTTTCATCCCATTTGCCCTCATTTCTTTCACTCCACTCTCACCCCACACCTCTTGGAACCCTATAGAGCATTAGAGAGGAAGAAAGGAAGGGAAAAACAAGAGATTTAAGGGTAGATTCAAGATCAAGGCTCAAATTCTTCCTACAAACTAAGGATTCAAGGTAGGGGTTTTCTCTCATTCACTTACATTGAGGTTAGGATATTTATATATGTATGCTTTGGCTATCAATGGTATATATATGCTATGGAATCATCCTCTCTTAAGCTTTTTGCAAGGATTACATGTTTTGAACAAAGTTAGGGTTTAATACCCATGAAATCTCCTTTCTAGTGTTAAAACCCTAATTTTTGGAGAGTGATGTATTTCCTTCCTAAATTCTTTCTTTATTATGGATTTAGAAATCTTAGTGCTTTATGTTGGGTAGAAAAATGATGTTATTGTGATCTCATGTATTTTCTTAGTTGGTTGTGGAATTGTTACATGATATATTTTGGGGATTTTGGATAGATGCTTGTAAATTGAGATAAATGTTGGAATTGTATGCTTGGGTGGGTTGTTTGTGATGCACATGAGTGAGAGGTTTCATGTAAGGATGCTCACCCCTTCTCAAGAGGTTCCTGGTAAGGATGCTTGAGAAATAAGTCCGTTATAGTGAGAGGTTCCTTGTAAGGATGCTCACCCCCTTCCCAAGAGGTTCCCGGTAAGGATGCTTGGGAAACAATGTAGTGATTGGTGAGAGGTTCCATGTAAGGATGCTCATCCATTCTCAAGAGGTTCCCGGTAAGGATGCTTGAGAATCAAAGGTGACCTAAAAGGGGGTGGAGGTTACCACAAAGTATGCCACCTACCGAAAGAATTGTTGGGAATTTTTTATGGCCATTAATGATTATTAATTGTATGTGGTGCTCGTTTATTCATTTAAGTAATATTTTTTTAAATAAACTTGAGATCTTTTTTTTAATGTCACTGCTTTATTTCAAATTATGTATCTATGTTATGTTAAAAATGAGACCGACATTTTAAATGCTTTTCTAAACCTTGTATGGGTTTGGGAGAATTTTTCTACAGAGCTTCTTGCTCACCCCCTACCGCTAACATTATTCAGATTACTCGCTTGAGGAGGACGTAAGGGTCGAGGAGCCCGCTACTTGGGAGACTCCACTTGACGGGAGTGTGGATCCCGAGGTGGACGCATAGAGCAACCTCCTTTCCTTTTGTACTAGACTAGGACATTCTTTTGGAACATTGTGTAGTCTAGCTTCTTTTGTTTATTCTGCTGCGCTTCTTTAATTAATTTTTGAGATGTAATAGCCATGACTTGGGCTTATTCTTTTGGAGAATGTTGTAAATATTCGTGGATGACAAATGAAGTCTTGTTTCTTAAGGGATTATATTAGTGCTCTCATGATATGAATGGTTTTAGAATGTAATGCCGCCCAGGGTGTGTTTTGGGGTGTTACAAAGTTGGTATTAGAGCCTAGGCTTTAGGTCTTACATGGGAGCTGTAGGTTATGGATCACCACTAGAGCCTTAGGACTAGGTTGGATAAAAATTCTTGAGTTAGATTTTCACACGTCCTATGTTTTAGATTAAAGTGATAGTGGGATGTCTTGTACATCAATGAACTAAGTTGTATATTGATGTGCAAAATGGACGGTGAACGAGGACGAAGACGTGGACGTGAACGAGGACGTGTACGTGAACGTGGAAGTGTACGTGAACGTGGATGTGGGCGTAGTCGTGGAGGTCAAGCCAATCCACCACCACCGCCACCTCCCGATGCCTTGAATGGCATATATCAATGTTTGAAGGAGCTCACCACTTTGGTACAAAACCAAAATGGGAATAATAACCATAATGGTGGAGCTCATCCACTCGCTCAAGTATCAGGCAATGGGAACGGAGACCGAAGGATGATAGCTCTTCGGGAATTCTTAAGGTAACGTACACCCAATTTCCAAGGGAGCTCCGATTCTTTGGATGCGGATAGGTGGATACGGCGGGTGAAGATAGTGTGTGACGGCATGGGAGTTGCCGAAGACTTTAGGGTTGGCTTGGCGACCTACTTGTTAGAGGGGGAGGCCGACTATTGGTGGGATTCGGTTAAGAGACGGAGGGACACCGATGCTCTCACTTGGGAGGAGTTCGACCGAATCTTCCAAGACAAGTACTTCCCTGAATCAGTCAGAGACCGAATGAAGGCTGATTATTGCACTCCGACAGGGCAGTATGACGGTGGCCGAGCACGAGAGGAGGTTTGACGAGCTCTCCCGTTATGCTACGGGATTTATATCTACTAAGGCCGACAGGGCCAAACGCTTTGGGCAGGGATTGAGGCCTGTCATCCGGGAGAAGTTGGTGGCCCTCAAGATCCGGGAGTATGGGGACCTGGTTGACCGAGCTGCATTAGTGGAGAGAGATATAGAGGACAGCCAGCAGCAACAAAGCTTCGCGAGAGGAGGTCCGATCAGGATGGACCCTAGCACCAGTGGAGTGCAGCGAGCAGCACCATACCGAAGTCCAGACTAGGCAGGTGGATAGAGACTTCTGACAGCTCGAGGAGATGAAGTGACTCAGACTAGAACAAGCACTGACCCGCGCCAATGCTTTGCAAGCGGAGAATATGGGCACTTCGAACATAGATGCCCCTCGTTTCTCCCAAGGACCAAACAAGCAACCGAGCAAGTACCAGCAAACAAGCCACCTCTACAAAGGCCAGCACAGCAGAGACCTCAGATAGCTCGAGGAGCGGGAGGCGTACCAGAGAGAGTAGGCACGGATGCACGCCGATGCTTTGCCTGTGGAGGTGTTGGGCACTTCAAAGATAATTGTCCATTGCTTTCCACCAAGACCAACCAAGCAACTAGGCGAGTGAATGCAAACAGGCCACCGCTACGACAGTCATTACCACCACAGAGACCGTTACAAGCTCATGCCCCCGGCGGTGCCAATCAAGGAAGGGTTTTTGCTTTGACTCAACCGGATGAAGATGCCTCCAACGCCGTTGTGGAAGGTATTGTTCTTCTATACCATTCTTGGGCCTGAATTTTATTGAATTCCTATGTGACTCATTCTTTTATACGTACTGTAGACGATGTGGAATTAGGATTGGGTTCTGAGCAGCTAGAACATGCTTTATATGTTGACTTGCCTACGGGAGAACAGGGGGATACCAGGCTGGTCTGTAAGGGTTACGTGCAAGCGGATTACATTTCAGTTACCAGTAGGTTTACATATATGTATGCTATCCATTCCTTGATTCTTGCTATTCTTGAAATTAATGCCATGTGGAAAATAATGTGATGGTTGGGTAACCCTTAAATCGCCTTGCTTGCTACCAAACCCTAGTTTTCAAGGGAAATATGTTTTTCTCTTGATCTCTCCTTTGTTCTTGATTTCCACCCTTGATATTTGTTTGTTATTGATTTCAATACCTGATTGTTCCTTATTTTTAATTCTAAGCTTGATATTCGTTGTTATGGATTTCAAGAAGTGATTGTTCCTTTGTTCTTGATTTCCAAGCTTAATATTCATTTGTTCTTGATATCTAAATTTGATATGCACTTGGTAGTGACTATAACCCTTGTGATTCAATTATTCTCAATATTCAATACTTGATATTCTTTATTCTTGGTTCCAATACTTGAGTGTTCTTTTGGTTTTGATTTCTAAGCTTCATAATCCTTTGTTCTTGATTTCACACCTTGATAGTCATTTGTTATAAATTTCCATACATGATTGTTCCGTTAAATCTTAATTTCTCATTTGTTCATGACTTTCAAGCTTGATACGTCTTTATTCTTGATTTCCAAGTTTAATATTCATTTGCTCTTGATAGCCAAATTTGATATTCATTTGATTGATTCTAACTATTGTAATTCATGTATTCTTGATATTCAATACTTGACATCCTTTGGTTCTTGATTTCAAGACTTGGTTGTTCCTTTGTTTTTAATTTCCCCAGGCTTGATGATCCATTGGTTCTTGATAGCCAAATTTAATATTCATTTGTTATTGATTCTAACCCTTGTGATTCATTTATTCTTGATATTCAATACTTGATATTCATTGGTTTTTGATTTCAAGACTTGACATTCAATTGCTCTTGATTTCAATACTTGATTTCTCCTTGTCCTTGAGTTCAAAACTTGATACTATTTAATTCTTTGTTACAAATCTTGATATGCATCTGTTATTGACTCCAAGACTCGATTGTTACTTTGTTCTTGATTCCAAAGCTTGATTATTTATTTGTTCCTTAATTCAAAATTCTAACGATTGGTATTGACCAATAAAATGGTATTTTTGATGATAGTATGTTAATTTTTCTTAAATTATTTCGTTGGAAAAATGTATGTGGATTTGGGTCGCCTAAGAAAGGAGTGTTTAGATTCGGCAAGAAGGGCAAGTTAGCGCCAAGATATACTGGACCGTTTGAGGCAATCAAAGCGGTAGGCAAGGCGGCATATCAACTTCGACTACCAGCCCAGCTATCCGGAGTACATGACGTGTTCCACGTGTCCATGTTGAGAAGGTGTCACTCGGATGCAACTCCAGTCGTGAACTTGGAGGAGATTGAAATTCAAGACGGAGCAACCTACGCAGAACAACCGGTAGAAATTCTCGATGCCCAGGAAAAAGTGCTTTGCAACAAAGTTATCAGATTGGTGAAGGTTTTGTGGCAACACCATGGAGTGGAGGAAGCTACATGGGAACCGGAGCAAGAAATGCGGGAGAAGTATCCATATTTGTTCGCTACTTGAGGTAAGTTTCGAGGAAGAAACTTTCTTTAAGGGGGGTGGATTGTAACACCCCGCATTTTCTTTTATATATGTATATAGATATATAGTAAATAATTGTTGTAAAAATGTGGATATGTGTAGTGATGTGTGTTTGAATTTGGTAGATTGGAAAAGTAGAGATTTAAAATGTTAGTGGAAATAATAGTTGAAATTTAGTTTTAATAAGTGAAAATATGAAATTTTAGGTCCTAGAACTTGTATTAAATAGGTTTGGTGTAGAAATATGTGTTGGAGAGGTTTGGGATGGATTTGGTTGGCTTAGAAACAGTGCACTGGCTGCAACTTCAAGCGTGATTTCGACCTTGATGCAGTCAATATCTCTCAAAATTAAAAACATGAAAGTTGTAGAGCTCTTTCTTATAATTCCATATCATCTTGAATCATCTCAATCAGAGCTCGGATGAGAGAGTTATGCCCAGATAACGAAGCAATGTCAAAACAGTCCAATTAGCTTCGTTTTGCATTTAACGTCTCCATTTGCATCCTAAATCAAAATATAAGAATAATGAGTACATTTAGGCTTCAAATAAGTATAAAAGGCTTTAAGAAGCACCCTTTATCACCTTTTATTTGCAAACAACGCAAACTTCATTAATAGCCGGTTCGGATGGGTAAAATAGAAACTTTAGTGTTTCGGGTGTACGTTGCCTTTGGTTTTGAGATAAATCATAAAAATAAATGTTTTTAGGTTAAAATAACATTAAAAATGAATCGGGAACGTCGAAAAACCTTAGGGTAGTCATATGGATCAAATTGAATATTCTTAGTGGCAAAACCGTAATTTCGGAGAAGGCCAAAACAGTCCATAAACAGTAATTTCGGGGTTGATATGTTTTATACTCATTTTCATCCCATTTTCCCTCATTTATTTCACTCCACTCTCACCCCACACCTCTTGGAACCCTAGAGAGCATTAGAGAGGAAGAAAGGAAGGGAAAAACAAGAGATTTAAGGGTAGATTCAAGATCAAGGTTCAAGTTCTTCCCTACAAACTAAGGATTCAAGGTAGGGGTTTTCTCTCATTCACTTACATTGAGGCTAGGATATTTATATATGTATGCTTTGGTTATCAATGGTATATATATGCTATGGAATCATCCTCTCTTAGGCTTTTTGCAAGGATTACATGTTTTGAACAAATTTAGGGTTTAATACCCATGAAATCTCCTTTCTAGTGTTAAAACCCTAATTTTTGGAGAGTGATGTATTTCCTTCCTAAATGCTTTCTTTATTATGGATTTAGAAACCTTAGTGCTTTATGTTGGGTAGAAAAATGATGTTATTGTGATCTCATGTATTTTCTTAGTTGGTTGTGAAATTGTTACATAATATATTTTGGGGATTTTGGATAGATGCTTGTAAATTGAGATAAATGTTGGAATTGTATGCTTCGGTGGGTTGTTTGTGATGCACATGAGTAAGAGGTTCCATGTAAGGATGCTCACCCCTTCTCAAGAGGTTCCTGGTAAGGATGCTTGAGAAATAAGTCCGTTATAGTGAGAGGTTCCTTGTAAGGATGCTCATCCCCTTCCCAAGAGGTTCCCGGTAAGGATGCTTGGGAAACAATGTAGTGATTGGTGAGAGGTTCCATGTAAGGATGCTCATCCATTCTCAAGAGGTTCCCGGTAAGGATGCTTGAGAATCAAATGTGACCTAAAAGGGGGTGGAGGTTACCACAAAGTATGCCACCTACCGAAAGAATTGTTGGGAATTGTTTATGGCCATTAATGATTATTAATTGTGTGTGGTGCTCGTTTATTCATTTAAGTAATGTTTTTTTTAAATAAACTTGAGATCATTTTTTTAATGTCACTGCTTTATTTCAAATTATGTATCTATGTTATGTTAAAAATGAGACCGACCGTTTTAAATGCTTTTCTAAACCTTATATGGGTTTGGGAGAATTTTTCTACAGAGCTTCGTGCTCACCCCCTACCGCTAACATTTTTCAGATTACCCGCTTAAGGAGGACGTAAGGGTCGAGGAGCCCGCTACTTGGGAGACTCCACTTGACGGGAGTATGGATCCCGAGGTGGACGTATAGAGCTGTGACACCCCGGAAAATTTAAACTTTGATGGACAAGGGCAAAATGGTAAATTGCCACTCCGGCTGTAAAACTGAATTTTTCTAGAACTCGGATGACGAAACGGACTTCACCGTTGGATTCGTCTCGCGAAATCTAGTGGACATGTAAAATTTCGTCGAATTCCGAGATAGTCGGATTTTGCGCGTTTTACGAGACGGTCGGGTCTCGGGTGACCCCAAAAACGAAATTTTGGGAAAAATGTGAGAAATGTGAAAATAATAAAATTAAAGTTCATAGAAAATATTTTGAACTTAAACTGGAGCGAAATTTAATCGTTTCGGGATTTAAACGGAACTCGAATAAGTGGAGACGTGTGGCGCGATTAGGGCCGCACATTCCTGGACTATAAATTGGGGTTTATTTTTGATATTTTGCAAGAAAATATCACATTTGCTCCCTTGGTTCAGCCGTTCAAAGAGAGAGAGAGGGAGAAGAGAGAGAAAAGGGTTTCTTAACCCTTTCTCCGGCGATTTCTCCGGCCTCCGTCGCTCGGACTCCGTCGAGCTAGAAGGGAGAAGTGATCTACGCGACGAGGGTTACGCGTGGGTACAAAAAACAATGGTTTTCACCGAAGGTGAAAAGATGGAAGTGTACGAAAATCAAGCTTCGAGTTGGTTTTCGGGTCTTGGGAGCTTCCTACGTCGTTCCTCACGCTACAAGAGGTAGGGGTTTCCTACTTTGGTTTATTCCTAACCTAGAATGTGTATTGGAAATGGGTAGGGTGTTAGAGGCCAATGACCCTTGCCTATTTTGATTTAATTGGTAAAAGAATGGATAGGTTGTTAAGAAAGTACACTTACCTATTGATGCAATTGGGGTAAACTAATTTTATCCTAAATTGTTTAATAGAAATTGCCTATAGGAATTTCTTGAGAGAAATTGAACAACTTATGTGATAACATGTTGTTTGCCTTGAAGGTGTTTGTTTAAATGCCTTGGTTGTGGAATTGGTTGTTATTCCAACGAAATTGTGATAACATGTTTAGATGAGTAAAGCTATGTGAAATTATGCACTAAGATGCCAATATATGCTCCTTGATGTATTGACATGGTTAAGGAATTTGGTAGTTATATGTTATTGATATAATTGCCATGAATGTGAACATGTGAAATTATGAATTAATTGTCCATATGACATTCATATCATATGGCACATGGCATAGATATGCAATGGTGCATTACATTGCATTGGCATGGAATCATTTATTTCATGGGTGAGTGCATGGTTAACGTCGATACCCGGCATGGTAATTGACGCAAGGAGTAGTCCAAGTTGCATACATTGCATATGGGACATGGTGTGGCATCACATTCATGGGATGTTAGCATGGGTGTGGGTGTGTTTGTGCATGGGTATTGTACCACAATCTATGTGGTATTAAATGCATGTGGACATGAAAAGAGTTGCTCATTGGCGGTCATAGCATATTGGGCATAAGGTTGTGTCACATTCATGGGAGTCATTCATGAGTGTGGGTGCATGGTTCATTCAAACATCATTCTTGGTGGTTGAAGGGTGGGCTCGGGAAAGTTGGATTGAATATCCGACTGAGTCGCACGATTACATGGATGGAAAAACTTGTGTCGGGTATAGCAAGTAGGGCTAGACTCTCCCTCGGGTGCAAAACCCGGCCACTTGGTTTATACACTTTCCGGCGGTGAAATTCCAGAAAAGTGTAGTTAGGCCCACGGAGCCGGCGGTGCGATTCCAAAATCCGTTGCCCAGGAAGACACAAGATTTTGATTTATAAAATACTCATTCAATGAGTACCATCCAATAATGATCTTATTTATAAAACGCATGATTTTTATTCAAAGTGATCATTGGATGTATTTCCGTCGAAGACGGGTTATTACACATTGACATTTGCATTGTGTTGTCGAGCTGGGAAGGGCTTGGGGTGAGTGCATAAATAAGTCACATCTCATTTCATGTTGAGCCGGGGCGGACTCGGGTTGAGTACATGAGTCTCATCTCATTTTATGGGGCTTGGGTAGCCCGGGTTTAACATACATGGCATTGACATGTAAAGGGAGTCGGAGTGGACTCGGGTTGGGTGCACATGGGTGGGTCTCACCTCATTCATGGCATGACATTCTAGCATTACATCATTTAATCATATTACTTGATGGAATGGTTATGGGAATTGTGGTTGTGCATGTGAACATTTCATATGCATATAGGTTGAGGAGTAGCCTCCGTAGGAAACACTCTACTGGGCATTGGCTCACCCTATAAGGGAAACATTTCAGGTGCGCATCATTCGCGGGAGGGAGGTTCTCATTTGGGGCCTCAAAGTTGAAGAAGCCAGAATGTGGCTTTTATGGTTAAATTGTATAACTTTTATATAAATTCCATTTGGATGTGTACATATCTGGAATTGTATGAAATGGACTTCCATGGACTATGTATAATGTGGGAATTCTCATTATATATGTTTGGTATGAGTTTCGAAGAGTTTGAAATGAGTTGGAAATGAAAAACTAATGAAATGGGCAAAATCTGCCTTTAGCTACCGGTAGCCAACAGGTAGTTGTTTTCCAGAAGGAAACAACTACCGGTAGCCAACAGGTAGTCGTAGCTCCAGAATGTTTCGGCTACCGGTAGCCAACAGGTAGTTGTTTTCCAGAAGGAAACAGCTACCGGTAGCCAACAGGTAGTTGTTTTCCATATGGAAACAGCTACCGGTAGCCGACAGGTAGTCATTCCAAAAATCTGAAATTTTTTAAATGTTTTGCCAATTCTTTGGGCTTTGAATTTCCTTCCTTTAAATGATCAAAGTGGACCCTAATGGGGTACAAACCACGGTGTATGGGACTTTAATTGAATCAAATGAATGTTAAACCAAATTTTCATTATGGGTTATAATTCCGGCTTAATGATATTCTAGATGTGGTGTCGGGTTGAGCGATATCCACGGATGTTTCCGCGGGTTGATGGGTTATCAACGGGACCCCCGGATTTTGGGGCGTCACAGAGCGACCTCCTTTCCTTTTGTACTAGACTAGGACATTCTTTTGGAACATTGTGTAGTCTAGCTTCTTTTGTTTATTCTGCTGCGCTTCTTTAATTAATTTTTGAGATGTAATAGCCATGACTTGAGCTTATTCTTTTGGATAATGTTGTAAATATTCGTGGATGACAAATGAAGTCTTGTTTCTTAAGGGATTATATTAGTGCTCTCATGATATGAATGGTTTTAGAATGTAATGCCATCCAGGGTGTGTTTTGGGGTGTTACACGATTTGCTCGTCGGTGTTTAGCATATGTACTTTTTCCACACAGGGGTCTTGCCTGACTTTCAAAAATTTCTAAATTTCTAACATACCTAGTTTTTTGCATGATCAACGTATGTATATCTTTTGAAAAGTGACGTAATAGCATTAAACTTAACCAAAATAATTTTTCGTCCATTTTTCAACTTTTATGAAAGAAAAGAAAAAAATTGACTCAAAAATTATTGAAAATGGACTCACTATCTGGTTCTTTAACGACTGTCAGTTACAAAGATGAACATAATTTTTAAATCAAAATTACTATGCTAAAAACAAAAAGTAAATTCACACTCATACCTCCCAAACTTAAATTAAATCTTATATGTATTGTAAAAACAGTAATAAACAGCATTAATAATAAAAACCAACAATTTGTTGTCTTTCAGCGATTATGATATCTGACTTTCACTCAGGAGTTTTAATCTGTCAAACAAATTACAAGTAATTAGTTATATTACTTATAATTAAATAACAATTAACACACATAGACTGGTTCAAAAAGTTGCACAAAAGTTACATTTTGAGTGAATCCATTATAATAGGGTTTAAGCCTTTGCCTGTTTACTTTAAAGATATTCCCAGTTACTGGATTTTCAATTTCAATTGCCCCATAGTCAAAAACTTGCTTGACTATATAAAGTCCTGTCCATCTAGATCTTAATTTTTCAAGGAATAAACGAAGTTTTGCATTGTACAACAAAACTTTTTGAGATGGTTCAAAAGATTTTCTCGTGATATTTTTATCATGAAAAACTTTTGTTCTTGATTTAGCAATCTTTGTGTTTTCATAAGCTTCGTTTCTTAATTCCTCTAATTCATTAATTTGAAGTTTACGTGATATTTCAGCTTTATCCATATCAAGATTCATCATTTTGATTGCCCAATATGTTTTATGTTCTAATTCTACAGGCAAGTGACATGGTTTACCATAAACTAACTGATAAGGAGACATTCCTAAAATAGTTTTATATGCAGTACGGTAAGCCCAAAAAGCATCAGTTAATCTTAAAGACCAATCCTTACGATCTGGATTTACTATTTTTTCTAAAATGTATTTTATCTCCCTCTTAGCTAATTCAGCTTGTCCACTTGTCTGAGGATGATACAGAGTGAATATTTTATGAGAAATCAAATATTTTTTCATCAGGTTTTCAAAAAATTTATTACAAAAATGTAATCCACCATCACTGATGATTGTTCGAGGAATCCCAAATCTGGATAAAATATTTTCTTTTAAAAACTTGATCACCGTTCTGTGATTATTATTTCTACATGGAATTGCCTCTACCCATTTAGAAACATAGTCGACTGCAACCAAAATATACAGATATCCAAAGGATGGGGGAAATGGTCCCATAAAATCGATGTCACAACAGTCAAAAATTTCAATAATTAAAATAGGGTTTAAAGGCGTCATATTTCTTTTTGAAATATTTCCCATTCTTTGGCATCTGTCACAATTTAAACAAAAGATATGGACATCTTTAAAAAGAGTTGGCCAATAAAATCCACACTGCAAAATTTTAGCAGCGATTTTCTTTGAAGCAAAAATGACCTCCGCAAGCTTCAGAGTGACAAAACTAAATTACCTGACTGATTTCATGATTAGGTACACAACGTCTTATTATTTGGTCTTTACAGTATTTAAACACATAAGGATCTTCCTAGAAAAAATTACGTACCTCACTTAGGAACTTGTTTTTATCAGTCCAGGTATAATTAGAATGAATAGTACCAGTAGCTAAATAATTAGCTATATCTGCATACCATGGTACTTCGGTTATTGCTAAAATTTGTTCATCTGGAAATGTTTCTCTAATTGGAGTTGGTTCTTCCTTTATATCATAATTTAATCTTGACAAGTGATCTGCTACCACATTTTCAACTCCCTTCTTATCTTTAATTATAAGATCAAATTCTTGAAGTAACAAAATCCAACACAGGAGACGTAGCTTCGCATCTTTCTTAGTAAGTAAGTATTTTAAAGCTGCATGATCTGTAAATACAACAATTGACGATCCAACCAGATATGATCGAAATTTATCTAATGCACACACGACAGCAAGTAATTCTTTTTCTGTGGTTGAATAGTTCATTTGTTCATCATTTAGAGTTTTGCTTGCATAGTAAATAACATATGGTTTTTTATCCATTCAAATATTATATCCTGACATAAAAGATTACAGATTGGTCTAGATATTGAACTAAAGTTTTTAATGAATCTTCTATAAAATCCAGCGTGACCTAAAAAAGATCGAACATCTTTTACAGTTTTCGGTGAAGGAAGATTAGCTATTAAGTCAATTTTTGATTTATCAACTTCAATTCCTTTTTCAGAGACTATGTGACCTAAAACAATACCTTGTGTAACCATGAAATGACATTTTTCCCAATTTAAGACAAGGTTTTTTTCTTCACATCTAATTAGTACTCTTTCCAGATTTTCTAAATATAAGTGAAATGAATCACCATATACTGAAAAGTCGTCCATAAAAACTTCTAGATGTCGTTCTACCATATCACTAAATATACATAACATGCAACGCTGAAAAGTAGTTGGAGCATTACAAAATCCAAAAGACATTCTTTTATAGGCAAAAGTTCCAAACGGACATGTAAATGTAGTTTTTTCTTGATCATCTATTACAATTTCAATCTGATTATAACCAGAATATCCATCTAGAAAACAATAATATGCATGACCTGTAACACCCCAAAACACACCCTGGACGGCATTACATTCTAAAACCATTCATATCATGAGAGCACTAATATAATCCCTTAAGAAACAAGAATTCATTTGTCATCCACGAATATTTACAACATTCTCCAAAAGAATAAGCCCAGGTCATGGCTATTACATCTCAAAAATTAATTAAAGAAGCGCAGCGGAATAAACAAAAGAAGCTAGACTACACAATGTTCCAAAAGAATGTCCTAGTCTAGTACAAAAGGAAAAGAGGTCGCTCTATGCGTCCACCTCGGGATCCACACTCCGTCAAGTGGAGTCTCCCAAGTAGCGGGCTCCTCGACCCTTACGTCCTCCTCAAGCAGGTAATCTGAAAAATGTTAGCGGTAGGGGGTGAGCACGAAGCTCTGTAGAAAAATTCTCCCAAACCCATACAAGGTTTAGAAAAGCATTTAAAACGGTCGGTCTCATTTTTAACATAACATAGATACATAATTTGAAATAAAGCAGTGACATTAAAAAAAGGATCTCAAGTTTATTTAAAAAAAATTACTTAAATGAATAAACGAGCACCACATACAATTAATAATCATTAATGGCCATAAATAATTCTCAACAATTCTTTCGGTAGGTGGCATACTTTATGGTAACCTCCACCCACTTTTAGGTTACCTTTGATTCTCAAGCATCCTTATCGAGAACCTCTTAAGAATGGATGAGCATCCTTACATGGAACTTCTCACCAATCACTACATTGTTTCCCAAGCATCCTTACCGGGAACCTCTTGGGAAGGGGGTGAGCATCCTTACAAGGAACCTCTCACTATAACAGACTTATTACTCAAGCATCCTTACCGGGAACCTCTTGAGAAGGGATGAGCATCCTTACATGGAACCTCTCACTCATGTGCATCACAAACAACCCAACCAAGCATACAATTCCAACATTTATCTCAATTTACAAGCATCTATCCAAAATCCCCAAAATATATCATGTAACAATTCCACAACCAACTAAGAAAAATACATGAGATCACAATAACATCATTTTTCTACCCAACACAAAGCACTACGGTTTCGAAATTCATAATAAAGAAAGCATTTAAGAAGGAAATACATCACTCTCCAAAAAATTAGGGTTTTAAAACTAGAAAAGAGATTTCATGGGTATTAAACCCTAACTTTGTTCAAAACCTGTAATCTTTGCAAAGAGCCTAAGAGATGATGATTCCATAGCATATATATACCATTGATAGCCAAAATACACATATATATATATACCCTAGCCTCAATGTAAGTGAATGAGAGAAAAACCCCTACCTTGAATCCTTAGCTTTAGTGTGAAGAACAAGAATATTTGATCTTGAATCACCCTTGAATCTCTTGTTTTTTCCCTTCCTTTCTTCCTCTCTAATGCTCTCTAGGGTTCCAAGAGGTGTGGGGGTGTGAGGGGAGTGAAAGAAATGAGGGCAAATGAGATGAAAATGAGTTTAAACATAGCAGCCCCGAAAAACACTGTTTACAGGCTGTTTTGGGTTTCTCCAAATTTACGATTTTGCCACTAAGAATCTCCAATTTGATCCATATGACTACCCTAAGGTTTTTCGACGTTCCCGATTCATTTTTAATGTTATTTTAACCTAAAAAAATTTATTTTTATGATTTATCTCAAAACAAAAATCAACGTACACCCGAAACACTAAAGTTTCTATTTTTACCCATCCGAACCGGCTACTAATGAAGTTTTGCGATGTTTGTAAATAAAAGGTGATGAAGGGTGCTTCTTAAAACCTTTTATACTTATTTGAAGCCTAAAAGTACTCATTATTCTTATATTTTGATTTAGGATGCAAATGGAGACATTAAATGCAAAACGAAGCTAATTGGACTCTTTCGACATCGTTTCGTTATCTGAGCATAACTCTCTCATCCGAGCTCTGATTGAGATGATTCAAGATGCTATGGAATTATAAGAAAGTGATATACAAATTTCATGTTTTGAGTTTTGAGAGATATTGACTGCATCAAGGTCTAAATCGAGCTTGAAATTGCAGCCAGTGCACTGTTCACGTGCACTGTTCAAGCTAAATGGACTGTTTTGACATCGCTTCGTTATCTGGGAATAACTCTCTGATCCGAGTTACGATTGAGATGATTCAAGATGATATGGAATTCTAAGAAAGATATCTACAACTTTCATGTTTTGAGTTTTGAGAGATATTGACTGCATCAAGGTCGAAATTGCACTTGAATTTGCAGCCAGTGCACTGTTCACGTGCACTGTTCACGTGTTGTTTCATCCCTTTTCCATTTCCAATCCATTTCTAAGCCAACCAAATCCATCACAAACCTCTCCAACACATATTTCTACACCAAACCTATTTAATACAAGTTCTAGGACCTAAAATTTCATATTTTCACTTATTAAAACTAAATTTCAACTATTAATTCCACTAACATTTTAAATCTCTACTTTTTCAATCTACCAAATTCAAACACACATCACTACACATACTCACATTTTTACAACAATTATTTACTATATATCTATATACATATATAAAAGAAAATGCGGGGTGTTACAATCCACACCCCTTAAAGAAAGTTTCGTCCTCGAAACTTACCTCAAGTAGCGAACAAATATGAATACTTCTCCCACATTTCTTGCTCCGGTTCCCATGTAGCTTCCTCCACTCCATGGTGTTGCCACAAAACCTTCACCAATCTGATAACTTTGTTGCAAAGCACTTTTTCCTGGGCGTCGAGAATTTCTACCGGTTGTTCTGCGTAGGTTGCTCCGTCTTGAATTTCAATCTCCTCTAAGTTCACGACTGGAGTTGCATCCGAGTGACACCTTCTCAACATGGACACGTGGAACACGTCATGTACTCCGGATAGCTGGGCTGGTAGTCGAAGTTGATATGCCGCCTTGCCTACCGCTTTGATTACCTCAAACGGTCCGGTATATCTTGGCGCTAACTTGCCCTTCTTTCCGAATCTAAACACTCCTTTCTTAGGCGACCCAAATCCACATACATTTTTCCAACGAAATAATTTAAGAAAAATTAACATACTATCATCGAAAATACCATTTTATTCGTCAATACCAATCGTTGGAATTTTGAATTAAGGAACAAATAAATAATCAAGCTTTGGAATCAAGAACAAAGTAACAATCGAGTCTTGGAGTCAATAACAGATGCATATCAAGCTTTGTAACCAAGAACTAAAGAGTATCAAGTTTTGAACTCAAGGACAAGGAGAAATCAAGTATTGAAATCAAGAGCAATTGAATGTCAAGTCTTGAAATCAAGAACCAATGAATATCAAGAATAAATGAATCACAAGGGTTAGAATCAATAACAAATGAATATTAAATTTGGCTATCAAGAACCAATGGATCATCAAGCCTGGGGAAATTAAAAACAAAGGAACAACCAAGTCTTGAAATCAAGAACCAAAGGATGTCAAGTATTGAATATCAAGAATACATGAATTACAATAGTTAGAATCAATCAAATGAATATCAAATTTGGCTATCAAGAGCAAATGAATATTAAGCTTGGAAATCAAGAATAAAGGCGTATCAAGCTTGAAAGTCATGAACAAAGGAGAAATTAAGATTTAACGGAACAATCATGTATGGAAATCAATAACAAACGACTATCAAGGTGTGAAATCAAGAACAAAGGATTATGAAGCTTAGAAATCAAGACCAAAAGAACACTCAAGTCTTGGAACCAAGAATAAAGAATATCAAGTATTGAATATTGAGAATAATTGAATCACAAGGGTTATAGTCACTACCAAGTGCATATCTAATTTAGATATCAAGAACAAATGAATATTAAGCTTGGAAATCAAGAACAAAGGAACAATCACTTCTTGAAATCCATAACAACGAATATCAAGCTTAGAATTAAAAATAAGGAACAATCAGGTATTGAAATCAATAACAAACAAATATCAAGGGTGGAAATCAAGAACAAAGGAGACATCAAGAGAAAAACACATTTCCCTTGAAAACTAGGGTTTGGTACCAAGCAAGGCGATTTAAGAGTTACCCAACCATCACATTATTTTCCACATGACATTAATTTCAAGAATAGCAAGAATCAAGGATTGGATAGCATACATATAACATTTAGAGTCAAAGAAATACATATAAGTAAACCTACTGGTAACTGAAATGTAATCCGCTTGCACGTAACCCTTACAGACCAGCCTGGTATCCCCCTGTTCTCTCGTAGGCAAGTCAACATATAAAGCATGTTCTAACTCCTTGGAACCCAATCCCAATTCCACAGCGTCCGCAGTGCGTATAAAAGAATGAATCGCATAGGAATCCAATAAAATTCGGGCCCAAGAGAGAAGAGGAAAACCTTCCACAACGGCGTTGGAGGCATCTTCCTCTGGTTGAGTCAAAGTAAAAACCCTTCCTTGATTGGCGCCGCCGGGGGCATGAGCTTGTAACGGTCTCTGTGGTGGTAATGGCTGTCGTAGTGGTGGCTTGTTTGCATTCACTCGCCCAGTTGCTTGGTTGGTCTTGGGGGAAAGCAATGGACAATTATCTTTGAAGTGCCCAACACCTCCACAGGCAAAGCATCGGCGTGCATCCGTGCCTACTCTATCTGGTACACCTCCCGCTCCTCGAGGTCTCTGCTGTGCTGGCCTTTGTATAGGTGGCTTGTTTGCTGGTACTTGCTCGGTTGCTTGTTTGGTCCTTGGGGGAAACGAGGGGCATCTATGTTTGAAGTGCCCATACTCTCCGCATGCAAAGCATTGGCGCGGGTCAGTGCTTGTTCTACTCTTAGTCACTTCATCTCCTCGAGCTGTCAGAAGTCTCTATCCACCTGCCTGGTCTGGACTTCGGTATGGTGCTGCTCGCTGCACTCCACTGGTGCTAGGGTCCGTCCTGATCGGACCTCCTCTCGCGAAGCTCTGTCGCCGCTGGCTGTCCTCTATATCTCTCTCCACCAATGCAGCTCGGTCAACCAGGTCCCCATACTCCCGGATCTTGAGGGCCACCAACTTCTCCCAGATGACAGGCCTCAATCCTTGCTCAAAGCCTTTGGCCCTGTCGGCCTCAGTAGATATAAATCCCGTAGCATAACGGGAAAGCTCGTCAAACCTCTTCTCGTACTCGGCCACCGTCATACTGCCCTGTCGTAGTGCAAGAATCAGCCTTCATTCGGTCTCTGACTGATTCAGGGAAGTACTTGTCTTGGAAGATTCGGTCGAACTCCTCCCAAGTGAGAGCATCGGTGTCCCTCCGTCTCTTAACCGAATCCCACCAATAGTCGGCCTCCCCCTCTAACAAGTAGGTCGCCAAGCCAACCCTCAAGTCTTCGGCAACATCCATGCCGTCACACACTTTCTTCACCCGCCGTATCCACCTATCCGCATCCAAAGAATTGGAGCTCCCTTGGAAATTGGGTGTACGTTACCTCAAGAATTCCCGAAGAGCTATCATCCTTCGGTCTCCGTTCCCATTGCCTGGTACTTGAGCGAGTGGATGAGCTCCACCATTATGGTTATTGTTCCCATTTTGGTTTTGTACCAAAGTGGTGAGCTCCCTCAAGCATTGATATATGTCATTCAAGGCATCAGGAGGTGGCGGTGGTGGCGGATTGGCTTGACCTCCATGACCACGCCCACATCCACGTTCACGTACACTTCCACGTTCACGTACACATCCACGTCCACGTCCACGTTCACGTCCACGTCCTCATCCTCGTTCACTTCCACGTCCACGTTCACGTCCACGTCCTCGTTCACGTCCACGTCTTCGTCCTCGTTCACCGTCCATTTTGCACATCAATATACAACTTAGTTCATTGATGTACAAGACATCCCACTATCACTTTAATCTAAAACATAGGACGTGTGAAAATCTAACTCAAGAATTTTTATCCAACCTAGTCCTAAGGCTCTAGTGGTGATCCATAACCTACAGCTCCCATGTAAGACCTAAAGCCTAGGCTCTGATACCAACTTTGTAACACCCCAAAACACACCTTGGACGGCATTACATTCTAAAACCATTCATATCATGAGAGCACTAATATAATCCCTTAAGAAACAAGACTTCATTTGTCATCCACGAATATTTACAACATTCTCCAAAAGAATAAGCCCAAGTCATGGCTATTACATCTCAAAAATTAATTAAAGAAGCGCAGCGGAATAAACAAAAGAAGCTAGACTACACAATGTTCCAAAAGAATGTCCTAGTCTAGTACAAAAGGAAAGGAAGTCGCTCTATGCGTCCACCTTGGGATCCACACTCCCGTCAAGTGAAGTCTCCCAAGTAGCGGGCTCCTCGACCCTTACGTCCTCCTCAAGCGGGTAATCTGAAAAATGTTAGCGGTAGGGAATGAGCACGAAGCTCTATAGAAAAATTCTCCCAAACCCATACAAGGTTTAGAAAAACATTTAAAACGGTCGGTCTCATTTTTAACATAACATAGATACATAATTTGAAATAAAGTAGTGACATTAAAAAAAGGATCTCAAGTTTATTTAAAAAATATTACTTAAATGAATAAACGAGCACCACATACAATTAATAATCATTAATGGCCATAAACAATTCCCAACAATTCTTTCGGTAGGTGGCATATTTTATGGTAACCTCCACCCCCTTTTAGGTCACCTTTGATTCTCAAGCATCCTTACCAGGAACCTCTTGAGAATGATGAGCATCCTTACATGGAACCTCTCACCAATCACTACATTGTTTCCCAAGCATCCTTACCGGGAACCTCTTGGGAAGGGGGTGAGCATCCTTACAAGGAATCTTTCACTATAACGGACTTATTTCTCAAGCATCCTTACCGGGAACCTCTTGAGAAGGGGTGAGCATCCTTACATGGAACCTCTCACTTATGTGCATCACAAACAACCCAACCAAGCATACAATTCCAACATTTATCTCAATTTACAAGCATCTATCCAAAATCCCCAAAATATATCATGTAACAATTCCACAACCAACTAAGAAAAATACATGAGATCACAATAACATCATTTTTCTACCGAACACAAAGCACTACGGTTTCGAAATTCATAATAAAGAAAGCATTTAAGAAGGAAATACATCACTCTCCAAAAAATTAGTGTTTTAAAACTAGAAAAGAGATTTCATGGGTATTAAACCCTAACTTTGTTCAAAACATGTAATCTTTGCAAAAAGCCTAAGAGAGGATGATTCCATAGCATATATATACCATTGATAGCCAAAACACACATATATATATATATACCCTAGCCTCAATGTAAGTGAATGAGAGAAAAACCCCTACCTTGAATCCTTAGCTTTGGTGTGAAGAACAAGAATATTTGATCTTGAATCACCCTTGAATCTCTTGTTTTTTCCCTTCCTTTCTTCCTCTCTAATGCTCTCTAGGGTTCCAAGAGGTGTGGGGGTGTGAGGGGAGTGAAAGAAATGAGGGAAAATGAGATTAAAATGAGTTTAAACATAGCAGCCCCGAAAAACACTGTTCACAGGCTGTTTTGGGTTTCTCCAAATTTACGGTTTTGCCACTAAGAATCTTCAATTTGATCCATATTACTACCCTAAGGTTTTTCGAAGTTCCCAATTCATTTTTAATGTTATTTTAACCTAAAAACATTTATTTTTATGATTTATCTCCAAACCAAAGTCAACGTACACCCGAAACACTAAAGTTTCTATTTTTACCCTTCCGAATCGGCTATTAATGAAGTTTTGCGATGTTTGTAAATAAAAGGTGATGAAGGGTGCTTCTTAAAGCCTTTTATACTTATTTGAAGCCTAAAAGTACTCATTATTCTTATATTTTGATTTAGGATGCAAATGGAGACATTAAATGCAAAACGAAGCTAATTGGACTCTTTCGACATCGTTTCGTTATCGGAGCATAACTCTCTCATCCGAGCTCCGATTGAGATGATTCAAGATGATATGGAATTATAAGAAAGAGATCTAAAAATTTAATTTTTTGAGTTTTTAGAGATATTGACTAAATCAAGGTCTAAATCGAGTTTGAAATTGCAGCCAATGCACTGTTCACGTGCACTGTTCAAGCTAAATGGACTGTTTTGACATCGCTTTGTTATCTGAGAATAACTCTCTCATCCGAGCTCCGATTGAGATGATTCAAGATGCTATGGAATGATAATAAAGAGATCTACAACGTTCATGTTTTGAGTTTTGAGAGATATTGACTGCATCAAGGTGGAAATCGCGCTTGAATTTGCAGCCAGTGCACTGTTCACGTGCACTGTTCACGTGTTGTTTCATCCCTTTTCCATTTCCAATCCATTCCTAAGCCAACCAAATCCATCCCAAACCTCTCCAACACATATTTCTACACCAAACCTATTTAATACAAGTTCTAGGACTTAAAATTTCATATTTTCACTTATTAAAACTAAATTTCAACTATTATTTCCACTAACATTTTAAATCTCTATTTTTCCAATCTACCAAATTCAAACACACATCACTACACATATCCACATTTTTACAACAATTATTTACTATATATCTATATACATATATAAAAGAAAATGCGGGGTGTTACATGACCAGCTATTCTTTCAAGTACTTGATCTAGAAATGGTAACAGAAAGTGATCATTTCTGGTGAGGGAATTTAGTTTTCGATAGTCAATACATACACGCCAACCTGTGACTGTACGCATTGGGACTAATTCGTTTTGTTGATTTTTTATTACTGTAACACCAGACTTCTTTGGAACTACTTGTGTAGGACTGACCCATTTACTATCAGATATATGATAAATAATATTAGCATCTAGTAATTTAAGTACTTCAGCGCAAACTACTTCTTTTAAATATGGATTCAGTCTTCTTTGCATTTGACGAGATGGTTTAGCATCTTCTTCTAAGTAAATACAATGAGTACATAGAAGGGGACTTATACCTTTTATATCTGCTATTGTCCATCCAATAACAGTTTGGTGATTTTTCAAGACTTTTGTCAGTTTTTTTCCTGAATTTCAGATAATTTTGATGATATTATTACTGGATAGATTTCATTTTCTCCTAAAAAAACATTTTAAATTGGTTGGTAGAGAGTTTAATTCTGGCTTAAAAACCTTTACATTGGATTCCACAATTATTGGGGACAATTCTTCACATTGTATATCTTTTGCAGATGTAATTTCAGATTCACTATCAGGTATTGATTCTAATGCAAATAATTTTTTTTCCAAAAAATTCTTTTCAAAAAAACTTTGAGTTAATGTCTCCACATAATTTACTTCATGTATGTCTTCTTTTTCTCTAGGCTGTTTTGTACTTTTAAAAATATTTAATTCCAAATTCATATTTCCAAATGAAAGTTTCATGACTCCATTCCTACAATTTATTAATGCATTTGATGTAGCTAGGAATGGTTGACCCAAAATCAGAGGTATGTATTCAGATGCACGTGTCTGACAACATTGCTCTGTGTCTATAACAATAAAATCTGCTGGAAAATAGAATTGATCAACTTGGACAATAACATCTTCCACAACTCCTCGTGGAGTTTTTATTGATCGGTCTACTAGTTGTAATTTAATATTGGAAGGTTTTAGTTCACTTAATCCTAATTATGTATGTACCGAATATGACATTAAATTACAACTGGATCCAAGATATAATAGAGCTTGTTTAATTCAAAAATGTCAAATAAGGCATGTGACTGTAGGACTACCCGGATCTTTGTACTTAAGAAGCGTATCATGTTGTATTATAGTATTAACTTATTCAGTTAAAAATGATTTCTTTGGTACATTAGTTCTTCTTTTTATTGTACAAAGATCTTTTAAAAATTTAGCATAAACAGGAACTCGTTTTATTGCATCCAACAAAGGAATATTAATCTTTACCTGTTTAAATAACTCGAGAATATCATATTGATCTTTTTCGGATGAAAGTTTCTTGACCCTTTGAGGAAAAGGTAAAGGAATAGAACATGGAGGATCTTTTTCACTATGTACTTCTTCTTGCTTTTTGACTAAAGGTTCAAGTTCAAGTGGTTCGTTTACAGGAATTGACTTACGTATTTTCTTTGGAATCTGGGGTTTAATAGTTTTATCAATTACCTTACCACTTCTTAGTGTTGTAATTGCTTGTACTTGACTTGGCGAGGCTTCAAATGACACAGAATTAGCTTGACTCTGACTTTGTGGAGGTTTAGGTTGAGATGGAAACTTCCCTTTTTCTGTCGTACTTAAAGATTGGGTCAACTTAGCTAGATGATTCTTAATGTCTTCAATACTCTGAGAAGTTTGAGCTTTAAAATCTTTAAAAGCTTGAGTTGTTTGAGTATTAAAATTCATTTGACTTTGAATGAATTGATTCATATTATCTTCCAGAATTCTTTTTTGAGGAGGTTGATATGGTTGATATTGTTGTTGATTTTGTAGTTGTGGTGGACCTTGTGTTTGATTTGTAGGTTGTGTATTTCTCCAACTAAAATTTGGATGATTTCTCCATCCTGGATTGTAAGTCTCAGAATATGGATTTGAATACAGTTTAGTATAAGTTGGAACAACATTAGATTGTTCAATTAAAACTTCTTTAAATGCAGGTATAGCTGGACATTCCCCAGTAGGATGTCCTGACAACGCACAAATTTCACATACTTGATCAATAGAAGAAACAACGGATACTTGCTTAACTTTTTTCATTTCCAAGGCTTCTAGTTTTCGAGATAGATTAGCCATTTTAGCTCTTTAATCATCATCGTCTTTCAAAATATATTTCCCTCTTTCAGATGTAGACGGCTTATTTTCCACAATATTTGAAGAAGTCAAGTCCCACATTTGGGAACTCTCTGAAATAGTATCAAAAAATTGAAATGCTTCTTTAGGGTTTTTATTCATAAATTCTCCTTGAGCCATCATTTCAACAAATTGTCGGATTGCAGATGGAAGAGCATCATAGAAAAACCCGACTAACGTCCTGTTTTCAAACGCATGATGTGGACAAGCTTGCAAAAGATCCTTAAATCTTTCCCAATATTGATAAAAAGTTTCTTTTTCTTTTACAGCAAAATTCATTATCTGACAACTTATTGCATTAGTACGATGCACAGGAAAAAACTTTTTAAAGAACTCAGTTTGTAAAGCTTGCCAACTTGTGATAGAATTTGCTCTTAAAGAGTTAAGCCATAGTTTAGCTTTATCTTTCAATGAGAAAGGAAAAAGTTTTAATCCCACCATTTTAGAATTATCTTGCAAAGTTCCGCAGACTTCTTCAAATTCTTTTATATGAACATAAGGATTTTCAGTTTCTAAACCATGGAACTGTGGTAGTAACTGTATTGTTCCTGGCTTAATATTAATATTTGGAGCGTCTGTTGGAAAAGTAAAACATGATGGGACATTAGTTCTTGTAGGATGTAGATATTCTCTTAATGGTTGAACATTTTGAACTACTTCTTGTTCTCTAGCTTCTTCCTCCCTAGGTAAGTTTTGAGCCATACTTAAGTCAAATGATTCTTGTGTAGATGTAGATGAAGAAGATGATGAAGACGAAGGAGATGACTGATTTACGGAATCTACTGATGAATGAATAGACATAGACTATTAAAAACAAACAAACAAACTATAAACATACAATACAGATAAACAAATATTTATTATTTTTTTTCTTTTTTTCAAATTACCATAATTCAACGGCAACGGCGCCAAAAACTTGATTTGCACTATTTTGTGATCTGAATTATATTATACACCCAAGTATAAGTGGTCGAATTGTAGTTTTCTCGGTTTAAGTCCAAGTATCGATCCCATGAAGAGTTTTAGTAACTTAGAATTTAAGATAAAAATAAAATAAAAATAGTAAAGTTGTTTAAAGCATTATAACAGTTGATAGCTTGTGATGTGAGCTTAGATTGATAACTAGTTTAATTAAGTTAAATGCGGAGATGACAATAATATAAAAGATACCCTTCAGTTTAAGGATCTCATATGCTTTATATCGGTTAAATACTGGAAATGCTACCTTACAGCAATTAACTTTCATGTTACTGGCAAGTCAACCGGTATGTCTGATGTATATAAACCATCACACAACAACTTCTTAGGTTAGCTGGTTATATTCATGACAATTGATTAATCCAAGCACACCAGAAGGACAAGCTATTCATGAGGAATACTTGAATTATTCCATTGTCTCGTAATAGTAAGTGCGTATATAATAAACCATAACACAACAACTTCTTAGGTTAGCTGGTGGTAATAGTCATAACACAGCAACTTCTTAGGTTAGCTGGTTATAGATGTGCCAATTAACTAATCCGAGTAAACCAGAAGGCCAAGCCATTCATGAGGAATACTTGAATTACTCAATAGGTCATCTGTGATGTATATATACCAGTTAAACATCCTCAGCGTTCCGGTGGAGGACAAGCCATACCGGTAGGAACACCGTGGTTGTTAGACTGACAATATAGTTATATATAGTAATTGAACAACCCTAATAACCTAGAAGGACAAGCCATTCATGAGGATCATTTAGTTTTTGTACCATGCATCAGTAGAACATCATCAGTATTCCGGTGGAGGACAAGCCATACCGGTAGGAACACCATGGTTGTTAAACAGGCAGGTTGATGATGCACCGATGACATAATTCCAGGCACAGCACCGGAACTACGTACATCGCTGTATCATGCATGAAGCGTATAGTACATATATAGATAAATATAAAACATCAGCAATTCCATAATCTAACCGATAATATACATATGTTCACCCTTCACCGAAGGGTATAAACGACTACTCACACCCCATCGCTACTGATAAGTAAGGAGTGCGGGTATTCGTCATTACAACTGAAATAAAAACACAAAATCTAAAACTTCTTTCACAAGGAACACTTGAAACAAAACAACTCTTATTATTATTCAAAACAACAAAGTGGCGGTAGTTCAACTATCCGAATAGAAAGACTAAACAGAAATGTAGAAATATAGAGTATCGGTGTAGAACAGACCGACTATGACTTTCTTTTTCACTTTTTCTTTCTCTTTCTTTCTCTCTTTGGCTCTTGGGTGGCCGGCCTTGTTGAAATGAAGAGGGCATGGCTATTTATAGGCAAATAAGGAAGCACGAGGCGGAGGATAAAGCCAAACCACCTAGCCTGGCTGTCCAGACGCCCACACCACCATTCGGACGGTGGTGTCTTGCAGCAGGGCCATGTGTCGCTTTCTTGGTGTTCCATGTGTCGCGTTCTTGGGCTTCCATGTGTCGCTTTTACACTTTGGTCCTTCGTTGTTTCCAGCTTTGCAAATTTACCTCATATTCTCCGGTATTTCTGTATTTAACCCTGAAATTCAAACATAAAGTATTTAAAATTTTAATTTATGCACAAACCCTAATTCATAATGTTTAATTGTTTTATCTTAAAAGGTTGATTACTTAATCATTTTCAATTACACACTAGTTAGGGTTAATCAAACGTCAATGGCGTTCGAACGTGAGTAGAAAGATTTTTAAAAGATCGTTCGAACGTGAGTGACGTTCGAACGTGGTGAGCTCCCAGTACTTATGAGTTCTGTCAGAGGCCAAAGTACTGCAAGGTCATGACGTTCGAACATTCTATTGGCGTTCGAACGTTATACCCTCGTTCGAATGTTCTATTGGCGTTCGAACGGGCTGAGTTCCCAGTACTTTTCCATCAAAGACTTCATCAGAGGCTGAGTACTGCAAGTGGGGGACGTTCGAACGTCACCTAGCGTTTGAACGTCAGATCAAAAATTTTAAAAATTCCTATGCAATTTTATGTACACAATAAAAGAGGGCTATATCCACAAGTTTGAACCAAAATTCATGGCGTTTCAGAATAAGTCCCTACCCACGCTTTAGGTTGGTATACTAGGACATTCCTTACTCGGCCCATATTTTCATTTCAGTTAATAGAGTTTGTACAAGAAGATTTTTACACTTTTTACAAAAATTCGGACCTTTGACTTTCATCCCCAAAAACACATTTTCCACATTTTTGTTAGAAAAGCAGTCTAATACGAGTCGTCCTCTGTCTCTGTGTCATTCAAACAACCAGTGACTATCCCAATTTCCTGTCTCACAAATCGGTTAAGCAAAGTACCGGAATAGCATGGCGTCTCAGGGTAATCCTTACTCAACCCATTCACTATCCAGTTTAATCGATCGAGTGCACGACCGAAAATTGGTTCAGAAAACTGATTATATCTTTTCTTGTGAAAGACTATGCCACACTGTTTACAAGCACCAAGCCTTTTGGCACGACGACGTTTAGCAAAAGTGCTTCTGCCACAGAGGGGTTTCGCTTGTTCTTCTCGGATTTTGGCTTTCCTTACCAATCTTGCTTTTCTCATGATCACAGTATGCACATCAGATGAAAAAGTGCGTAGAACTCCCAGACTAAACCAAAAAAGTTTAACATCCATGCTTCCTAAGCTTAAGTATTCACTATCTGGTTCTTTAACAGTCTGCCAGTCACAAAGACGATTGGAACTGACTCACATACATGATCATCAAATTATACAAAACACAAGGCACGATACACAATATGATTAGAAACAGCAACAACAACAACAACAACAAAATTTACAGGCACAAAATAAAAATATGAACTGTAGTTCTCACCCCCCAACCTAAACTGAACATTGTCCCCAATGTTTCAAATTTACCAGTGTATGAATCTTGGAGATGAGGTTGAATGGTAGAGATCTGTTCATCTGCTGAAACCTTTTACCTTAAAACACATTTTATGGTTCCCCGGTAACGGCGCCAAAAACATGACTTGATCCAAAATGTGTACACCCAAGTGTAGGCGGTCAAGCTGTAGTAATAATCCGGTTTGAGTCCGAAGTCGAATCCACAGGGAACTCTTGTTGGTGTTTTGAGATAAGTAGTGGTGGAGACCTAGTGATTGTAACCCTTGAGATTTGAAGTTGTGTGATATGAGATTTCCTGGATAGAATATAAGATTCTTTTCCAGAGAATTTTCTAAACAAAATATGAGATAAGCTCTAATGTAAAAGAGTCACTCTTTAGTTCAAGGATCTGGACATGTAGTTAATTATCTGGTTTGTTATACTTGTGGTTGATAACTCAATTAACCCCCGTGTCAACAACAGGTTAATCGGAAGATAAAGGTGGATTATGAGAATTAAGAACATGATTCCGATGTCTTTCTAGAAGTTTACAAGAAGTGTCTGTGCCGAGACTTAACCCGTCTACAAACAAGCAAGTGTTTCTACAAGACATCCAATCATGACATTAATGTTCCATTTCCATTCTTTAATTGAAGCACAATAATGGTGAAGATTGAAGGGTAGTCGTGAAGATCTAGACGGGGTACTTGCCATGAACCAATTAGTCTTTCTATACAAGAGTTATCTATGTTATAGAAAGAACTCCTGGTTATACAAAGTACATTAGTTTTGCTAGATGCAATCAATCATTCAATAAGCATGGAGAATATAAAGCATTAGGCATAATCGAAATTGAACAAATATAACGTCCGGATAATTTATACATGTCCTTCTCCTCTTACTAAAGAGTGAATGAGAAACTACTCACTCTTCATGGCTTTGGTAAAGCTAAAAAAAATGAGTGATGGTCATTCCTCCAAGTAGAGGGATCACAAAGCAAAGCACACTAAACATGGAGCCAATCTTCGACAAAGAATGAGTAAATCACGTTCCACCCTTCACGGCTTTGGCGAAGCTCTAGAAAAGTGGAAGAGTTTCACTCCTCTAAGGGAAGAAAGAAGCTCAAGCAATGGAAGTGAATGAAACACAAATTAAAAGTAGAAGAAAGGTAGTCACTTTTGGAGGGTGATCCACAACCAAAGGTAATCCATCTCCCTATATGCATGTAACTGAAAGCATAAGCTTAAGACTAATTCTACAACAAGCTAAGAGATGTTGGATTAATGCCAAACCAATGTCTAGAACAACTACTTCTTCATACAAGGAAATATAAGATAATTCTACAATAATATGAGTGGGAGTCTAAGCCTGCATCAAGCTCTCTACTTAGTCTCCCTTTGCTCTCCAACAATGGGAGTATTTATAAGCAAGGAGGAGGAGACAATAGGGGGTGAAGGAATAGTGTATGCCACCCAAGTCCAAGTGAAAAGGCAACCACTCTGCAGCCAGTCTGCAGACAATGTTCGAACATTGTCTGGTGTTCGAACATTGTCTCTATCTTTGCTTGATGGGCGTTCGAACGTTGTGATGGAGTCTGAATTTCCCACTCAAGTGCCTGTAGTCTTCTGTGAAGTCCATCTCCACACTCCATGTAGCAACCTGATCTTCAGATACTTAAATGGGACGTTCGAACGTGGTACTCAAGTGCCTCAGAGTCTTCATTCTTGGCTGCACACGCCATATCTGAGCAGTCTGGTCTGCTCATAGTCCAAGTGGACGTTTGAACGTGAGTTGGCGTTCGAACGTTATTGCTTTGTTCCAAGCTTCTCCCATTTTATTCCCTAATGTGCTGGTGTTACACTCAAGTGTGATACTTGTTGTTCTTGAGTCCTTTTTTACTTTAGGACCTGAAATGTCATCACTTAAACTCCATCAAAGTACAATTAGTCTAAAAAAAAGGCATAGTAAAATGCTAATCTTAAGTACTAATCAGTGTCTAACATGAAATTATGTTGCAAATTGCCGAACTTTTGGGGCATTTGTTAGGTGAGGATTTTAATGTCTATGCAGAGTAAACAAAATAACAGGTAAAATAAATGATAAAAGAAAGCGACTGTACACTACAATCTACTTGAACAGTTATCAATCAACAAGCTCTGGGTAAACCGGATCCACTAACTCCTCCTCCACCATTTGAACCTCAAAACCCTCGAAGAATGGCTTAAGTCTTTGGCCATTGACCTTGAATGTCTTGCCATCTTCGGGGTTTGTAATTTCTACGGCTCCGTTGGGGTAGGCCACCTTGACAAGATAGAGGCCATCCCAACGAGATCAGAGTTTTCCTTTGAAAATGGAGAGTCAAGAATTATACAAGAGCACTTTTTGTTCGGGCTCAAATGTTTTTCTCACAATTGATTTATCATAAAAGATCTTTGCCCTCTCTTTGGAAATTTTTGAGCTCTCATATGCATCTCTTCGGATTTCCTCTAACTCATTCAACTCCAACTTCCTATTCTCTCTGGCCATTCTCAAATTGAAGTTTAAGGTTTTGATGGCCCAATAGGCCTTGTGCTCCATCTCTACCGGAAAATGACAAGTCTTTTCATAGACTAGCCTATAAGGAGACATACCTAGAATGGTCTTGTACGCGGTGCGGTAAGCCAACAAGACATCGGTTAACCTAAGTGACCAATCCTTTCGATTCGGACTCACAATTTTCTCTAGTATGTTTTTAATCTCCCTATTGACCAACTCGGCTTAGCCATTAGTCTGTGAGTGATAAGCGGTGGACACCTTGTGTGTTACGCCATATTTATCCATTAAAGATGCAAATGGCCTATTGCAAAAATCAGATCACCATTTCTTATCATTGCACGAGGTAGCCCAAACCTTGAAAAAATGTTTTCCTTTAAAAACTTGACCACAACTCGATGGTCATTGGTCTTGGTTGGGATGGTCTCTACCCACTTGGACACGTAGTCCACTGCCAGTAGGATATAAAGGTAACCGAAGGACATAGGGAAAGGAGCCATGGAGTCGATGCCCCAACAATAGAATATCTCAATGACTAGCATGAGGGAAAGGGGCATCATATTCCTACGAGTCACTGATTAGCACAAAACATTGCATATTTCATGTGCCAATACATTCATTTTTCACTTGCTTTTGGGGATTAAATGAGTGGAATTGTGCTACTTGAGCTATTAACGAAGATTTGTGGTGTTTGCAGATAAAAGGTGATAATTGGTGCTTCTTAAAGCCTTCTCAAATGGTTTGAGGTGAATGATGATGGAAGGACGGCATAAAGATAGCTCAGGTGGTGAGGAAACCAAAGAATTAGCAAAAACATGAGAAAACCTATCGGTAGGCCATACTGGTAGGTTTCAGCTACTGGAGTTCGACATACCGGTAGGTCATACCAGTAGGTTATGCTGAAACAGCCCAGATTCTGCATATCAGGCTCTGTCATTTTAAGGGTCCCACCAGACATTCTCCTACTTGCCCCTGCCACTCCCAACACCATGGACATCCCTCTTGCACCTTCTCTTGGACTTTTGGAGCCTTGGTGATCAATGAGGAGAAAGAAGAGGAGAGATGCTGGGTGTGCAAACAAGGTCTGCACCTACCCTGTCTAGCCCACTCTTTTGCAGCCCTATGGATGGAAATCACATCACCTAGCTAGGGCATCACTCCATGGACATTTTTGCAAGAAGATATAGACAATAGGAAGATACATTGTAATATAGAGAGAGAGAGAGTCTAGGAAGAAGATGAATAGTGTTAGAGAAAGAAGTTGAGATTTTTGCATTTTCTTCCATGCATTGTCTTCTAATTTCATGTAAGAATCTTCTAAGCTTCCTTGAATGCCTTTAATGCCATTTATTTCAAGTTGTTTTCAAGTTTAATCTTCCATTAAAGCTTTCACCATTAATGCTTCTATGCTCTTCAATTTCTTAGTTGTAAATGGATATTGAATGCATTATATTTTAGTTTATGTTTTTGTGCATTATCCTAGCTACAACCTTCAATTGCTTTAGAATGTCTTTCATTTACATTGTTGTCTTTCCTTTAATCATGAGTAGCTAAATCTTTAAGTTGGCTAATCCAAGGGAGACCTCCCCTTGGGTATGTTATTTCAACTCATCTTCTTTCCTCCCCTCGGTGTACGGTAGTTTGGTTTCACTGGGTTGAGCATGGGCATGGTTGTGAGTCTTTGATATTCCGTAGACTTGTCACGGTTTATGCTTAGATCCTCACTTCCATCTTGTACCGAGCTTCCCACGAATCAATCGTTCATCTATGCATCATTGGAGGAAGGCTTCGAGTTGAATTGGCATTCCCATTGGAGTGAACCTTTTGGATTAGCCAACACTTGTTTCCCATTCAATTTCATCACAACACAAATCACAAACCAACCTCAACCACCAAAAGATTTTACACTTTCTTTTACCAAAATCGCCTTCTACACGATTCACATCCTTCCCCGAGGAAACGACCTTGGAATACCTCCAAGTAAAACACAACCCGCAAAAGTCTTCTTGCTCTTGGGAAGCATTTTTGCTTACACATACAGTTCATATTCCACCATCCCCTTGCCATTTCTTTTGACATCGTCCCAAGGGAGAGTGACACTCCCCCTCACACATAAATTATACACACATTGAGGGAGATGTACGGAGGATAGGAACAACAAGGAAATAAATCAAGCATTTTTTGGCGCCGTTGCCGGGGAAGGCAAGCGTTGAATCAAGAAGGTGATTTCCGGACGACGGAGGTAAGTCTCGTGATGTTCATCATGGGCGGAGGTACGTTGATCCTTGAATATACTTTTGTTGTTTACATTTTCATTTGTAGATAGTTTTGTTATATGTGGGGTCGGGACGGACAAAACCGACTAGTTAGACAACCCTTGGGCCCCAATATGAACATTGACCAAAACCCACCCGAGGATGCGGTGCTAACCCAAACATGCAACGGGGTGGGGGAGTGCCAGAACCTAGAATACCCAATCCACGAATGCAATTTCCCCCTCCCGGAAATGAAGGGAACAATCTCCCAATTGATCCTCCAGCGAGGTCAATGCGGGAATTTCTTCAACCAACCTGCAGCACCACACCCTCATGCATCCTCTTACCGGTCCAAACTCATCTCTTACAGGTTAAGCCCGGGATGTTGCAACTACTTCCTATATTCCACGGAATTGAAAAGGAAAACCCTTATTTGCACATAAAGGAATTCGAGGATATAGTTGCAACCTTCAATGCTAATTATGCTATGGAGGACATAGCTCGCTTAAAATTGTTTCCCTTCTCCCTCAGAGATAAGGCCAAATCATGGTTGTATTCCTTGCGACCTCGATCCATTACCTCTTGGGCTCAAATGCTTTCGGAGTTTTTGAATAATTTTTTTCCAGTTCATAGGACCACTGCTTTCAAAAGGAAATTCAAAAATTTTCGGAGTAGCCCTATGAGCAATTCTACCAATGTTGGGAGCAGTACAAGGAGTTGTTGCAATCCATTCTGCATCATGGCTTTGAATCATGGCAAGTGGTTAGTTTCTTCTATGAAGGAATCACACCGAGCCATAGACAATTCATTGACATGATGTGCAATGGCGAGTTTTTGAACAAAAACCCCGACGAGGCTTTATACTACTTTGATACGTTGGCACAAAATGCACAATCATGGAACATTACGGATCCCACCGACGTACCAAGGGCATCTCCTCAAAGGAGTAGTCAAACTCAAGGGGGAGGGATTTATGATTTGAGAGACCGGGAAGATTTGCTTTCCAAAATTGCCAAATTTTCTAGGAAGGTTGAGAGTCTTGAAGTCAATAGGAGGCACGAGGTGTCAAATGTTTCAAAGATAGAGGAGTTTTGCCCAATTTGTGAGAGTGTGTAGCATTCCATATCGGAGTGCCCTAACATTCCGGCACTTAAGGAAGTGTATCACGAGCAAGTCAATGTCTTTAACCAACCAAGGCAATCATTCTCTCCACATTCAAACACTTATAATCTGGGGTGGAGCAATCACCCTAATTTTAGTTGGAGAAATGAGAACCCCACTCCTCATAGGTCTAATGCATACACACCTCCCGCACCTCCTAGGCAAAAACAATATCAAGACCAAGGGCAAGCATCTAGCTCTCAATACCCCCGATCTAATCCGCAAGGGTATTCGTCGAACCCACCACCACAAAATTTTTCACCAAGTCCATCTCCAAAAAGCTTCTCCCAACAAGGACCATCCAATCCTCCCACATACCAACCTCCTTACAAAAGGAATTTGGAGGATATGGTTCATGTTTTCATCCAAAGTCAGACTACTTTCAACCAAAATCAAACCGCCATCAACAATCAAAATGCCACAGCTTTTAATGACCTTAGGACCCAACTCACGAAGTTGACAAACTCCATAGGGGCATCACAACAAGAGAAAGGGAAATTTCCCCCTCAACCCCAAGAAAACCCTAGAGGTCAACATTTCATTGAGTCATCCGAACCCTCTAATACGAGTTGTGAGCACCTCAAAGCGGTTACCACCCTTCGTAGTGGCAAGCAAATTGATAAAACCATTTTGCCAAAAGCCTCACCCAAGGTCACATTGCCAAATGAAAAATACACCATGGGTGACACCGACAAGGGTGAGGTGAGTGAAAAGAAAGAAAGTGAGGCGGTTGAGAAAGGAAAATTGATTGATGATAGTGTGCTTGTTTCCCCCATGCCTGTTCCTTTTCGTAATCGTTTGAAGCCACCTGTCAAGGTGGCTAATTATGCTGATATACTTGAAATGTTTAAGCAGGTAAAGATCAACATCCCACTCCTTGATGCCATAAAGCAAATTCCATCATGTGCAAAGATCTTGAAAGATTTATACACGGTAAAGAGGAGGCTTAATGTGCACAAGAAGGCATTCCTCACCGAGCAAGTGAGCTCAATCTTGAGGACGAACACCCCACCGAAGTTTAAAGACCCCGACTGCCCCACCATTGCCATAACAATCAGAAATTGCCGGGTCGAGCAAGCATTGCTTGATTTGGGTGCTAGCGTGAACCTCCTCCCATACTCGGTGTACCAATAACTTCAGCTCAAAGAATTGAAACCTACTGCAATCACGCTTCAACTGGCGGACCGTAGTATCCGAACACCAAGGGGAGTAGTTGAGGATGTTTTAGTGCAAGTCGATAAATTTTACTTTCCCGTTGATTTCATTGTGCTTGATACTCACCCAGTTGCAAATCTTAGTTCCCAAATCCCTGTGATACTTGGAAGACCTTTTCTTGCCACATCTAATGTCGTGGTTAATTGAAAGAACGGTCTTATGAAGCTAGCATTTGGGAACATGACTATGGAGCTCAACGTGTTCAACTTGTGCAGGCAACCGGGAGATGATGAGGTGGTGCATGAAGTAAATAGGATTGATACCTTGGTGGAACAACACTTGGAACTTGTGAGGATGTTAAAGTTTAAAGGAGAGGAGAATGTTGATCTAGAGGAAGTGGATAAGCAAGAGGAAGTGGAGAGTTTGAAAGGGGTAGAAAAGTGGATCCCTACATTTGAAAAGCTCCCACCCCAAGACAAGAAAATATTCCCATCGGATGTACAAAAGCCCAATTTTGAATTGAAGCCACTACCTTCCCATTTGAAGTATGCATATCTTGGGGAAGATGAGACATTTCTGGTGGTGATTAGCTCAACGTTGGATGCAAAGCAAGAAGAAGAGCTCTTGGAGGTGTTGAGAAGGCATAAAAGGGCAATCGGTTGGACAATTGCTGTAACACCCCAAAACACACCCTGGACGGCATTACATTTTAAAACATTCACATCGTGAGAGCACTAGAATAATCCATCAATAAATAAGACTTCATAAAGTCATCCATAAAATTTACAGCATTATCCCACAAGAATAGACTCATTTTGACCTTTACATTCCAAAAATCACATAATGTAGCGCAGCGGAAATAACAAAAGAAAACTAGACTTTACAAGGTTCAAAATGAATATCCTAGTCTAGTACAAAAAGGAAAGGAGGTCGCTCTATGTGTCCACCTCGGGGTCCATGTTCCCTTCTACGGGAGCTTCCCAATGTCCCGGCTCGTCAATTTCGAGCTTCTCCTCTAGACAAAGACCTGAAATATGTTATTTGTAGGGGGTGAGCACTAAGCTCTGTAGCAACATTCCTCCCAAACTCGAACAAGGTTTATCAAAGCATATAAAATGGCCGGTCTCATTTCGCAAATAGCATATATAATCTTTGAAGTAAAACAGGGACATTTTAGTAGATCTCAAGTTTAAGGAACAACAGTAATTGAATGAATAAGTGAAATCACTATACAGTTAGCAAACCATTTCCAAATATAACCCAGTCCACCATACACAGTTTCCAACAATTCTTTCGGTAGGTGGCATACTTTAGGGTAACCTCCACCCCCGTTTAGATCATCTTTGATTCTCAAGCATCCTTATAAGGAACCTCTTGAGAATGGGTGAGCATCCTTACAAGGAACCTCTCAAAAATCATTACATGGCTTCCCAAGCATCCTTGTAAGGAACCTCTTGGGAAGGGGTGAGCATCCTTATAAGGAACCTCTCACAAATCATTACATGGCTTCCCAAGCATCCTTATAAGGAACCTCTTGGGAAGGGGTGAGCATCCTTATAAGGAACATCCTTATAAGGAACCTCTGGGGAAGGGGTGAGCATCCTTATAAGGAACCTCTCACAAATCATTACATGGCTTCCCAAGCATCCTTATAAGGAACCTCTTGGGAAGAGGTGAGCATCCTTATAAGGAACCTCTCACAAATCATTACATGGCTTCCCAAGCGTCCTTATAAGGAACCTCTTGGGAAGGGGTGAGCATCCTTATAAGGAACCTCTCACAAATCATTACATGTGTATCTCAAACAACCCAACCAAGAAAAATACATGAGATCGCAATAACATTATTTTACTACCCAACACAAAGCACTAAGGTTTCGAAATCAATAATAAAGAAGGCATTTAGGAAGGAAATACATCACTCTCCCAAAAACTAGGGTTTTAAAACTAGAAAAGAGATTTCATGGGTATTAAACCCTAACTTTGTTCAAAACATGTAATCTTTGCCAAAAAGCCTAAGAGAGGATGATTCCATAACATATTTATACCATTGATAGCCAAAACATAAATATATAAATACCCTAGCCTCAATGTAAATGAGTGAGAGAAAACCCCTACCTTGATGTTCTTTAAAATCTAGGGTTTTGATCTTTTTGGAATTGTAACTCCCTCTTGATCTTGTGTTTCTTTATCCTCCTTTATCTCCTCCTAGGGTTCTAAAGTGTTTAGGATGAGAGTGGAGTGAAGAATGGGGCAAATGAGAGCTTGAGGGGGTGTTTTAAACCCAAAAATCCCGACTTTTTAACTGTTCAGCGAGTGTTAGAAAAAGCGTACCGGTACGGTATAGTACCGGTACGCGGTACCGGTACGGTTAAGCTACTGGTTCGGGTGTACCAGTACGGTGTTCCGGTACACTTTGGCTGCTTCGACTTGCAGGGAAGTTTTGACGCATTTAGAGGTCGAATTGGAAAATTTTCATGAGATACACTTTTGTAGCCCTAGATGTCTAATATCTACTATCCAAATTTCAGATCAATTGGACATAAGGATAAAAAGTTATGATGAAAATACTAGAAGGTGTCCCAACTCCTTTTTACCCAAATTTTCTCTAAGTGTGTTTTCACTCCGGAATACTTCCTAACTTCCAATACACCTCATATTACCTCTCCCAAGGTTGTTCAACCTTCCGGATTCAATGGACACCTTATTTTGACCTAAAAATATTTAGAAATTCGTCTACTCACCCTTTCCAAGTTTAAACGTCTTGGAAACTCCAACTTCCCAAATCCATATTTATCTCTAGCATTTCTCCTACTATTACAATCTATATAATTTATTCTTACATCCTTACACATATCCACATTTTTACAACAATTATTTACTATATATCTATATACATATATATAAAAGAAAATGCGGGGTGTTACAATTGCCGACATAAAAGGGATAAAGCCCCCTCATTTGCACTCATCGGATCTGTCTTGAGGAGGACGTCAAACCGTCTCGACAACCACAAAGAAGATTGAACCCAATTATGAAGGAGGTGGTGAGGGACGAAGTGTTAAAACTACTTGACGAGGGCATCATTTTTCCGATTGCTGATAGTAAGTGGGTTAGCCCCACGCAAGTAGTACCCAAGAAGTTGGGAGTTACGGTTGTGGAGAATGAAGAGAATGAGCTTATTTCAACAAGGGTGATCACGGGTTGGAGAGTTTGCATTGATTACCGGAAGCTCAACCTGTGCACAAGAAAAGACCACTTCCCAATGCCATTCCTCGACCAAGTGTTGGAACAAGTAGCGGGGCATCTATTCTATTACTTCTTAGATGGATATTCTGGCTACAATCAAATCGAGATTGCATTGGAAGACCAAGAGAAGACCACCTTCACTTGTCCCTACGGTACCTTTGCTTACCGACGCATGCCTTTTGGGCTATATAACGTCCTTGGAACCTTTCAACGTTGCATGATGGGGACCTTTAGTGATATGGTAGAAAAGATTGTTGAGGTGTTCATGGATGACTTCTCGGTCTTTGGAGATTCTTTCAGTGGGTGCTTGAAAAATTTGGAGAAAGTTTTGGAGAGATGTGAAGAGAAGAGTTTAGTTTTGAATTGGGAGAAGTGTCACTTCATGGTGACACAAGGAATTGTTCTCGGCCATATAGTGTCGGCAAAGGGCATTGAAGTTGACAAATCAAAGGTGGAGGCTATCTCCAACCTCCCTACGCCGAGAGTCGTTAAGGATATCAGGTCGTTCTTGGGCCATGCTGGATTTTACAGTCGTTTCATAAAAAAATTTAGTGCATTGTCCCTCCCTTTGACCAATTTATTATCTAAGGATGTCTCATTCGAGTGGTCGGATGATTGTGAGACATCGTTTACAAAACTCAAAAGCATGCTTGTCATGCCTCCGATTATGTGACCACCCAAGTGGGATTTACCTTTTGAGCTTATATGCGACGCGAGTGATTACGCGGTCGGTGTAGTGCTCGGTCAAAGGGAGGATAATAGACCATATGTGATATACTACGCTAGCAAAACACTCAATGAAGCTCAAATGAATTATACCACCACGGAAAAGGAGTTGCTAGCGATAGTATTTGCATTAGATAAATTTCGTTCTTACATCATTGGTTCACCGATAGTAGTCTATACTGATCACTCTGCTTTGAAGTATTTGTTGTCTAAGCAGGATGCCAAACCGAGACTTATCAGGTGGATCCTCCTACTCCAAGAATTCAATCTTACAATCAAAGACAAGAAGGGAGTAGAGAACGTGGTGGCGGATCATTTAACTCGGCTGGTGGTGCAAAAAGCCGATGAGCACATTCCTATTCCAGATTTCTTTCCTGATGAGCAATTGCTTTTAATTCATTCTATGTGTCCTTGGTATGCTGACATATGTAATTATCTTGCAACAGGACAGATACCACCGCAGTGGAGCCCAGAGGATCGAAGGAGATTCATGGCGGATGTGAAGTACTTTTACTTCGACAACCCATACCTGTTCAAGTACTGCCTGACCAAGTCATGCGGAGATACGTATCGGATAATGAACAGCGGGATGTCCTTGCATTTTTCCATTCACAAGCATGCGGTGGTCATTTCTCTACCAAGAAAACTTTGGCAAAAATTCTTCAATTAGGTTTTTACTGGCCATCTCTAATAAAGGACTGTATTTCATTTTGTAAGGAATGTGATAGATGCCAACGTTTGGTTAGTGTGACCCGAAGGAACATGATGCCCCTCTCCCCTGTACTTGTTATAGAAATATTCGATTGTTGGGGCATCGACTTCATGGGTCCCTTCCCTATGTCATTTGGCCATCTATACATACTACTGGCAGTAGACTTTGTATCCAAGTGGGTGGAGGCTATCCCAACCAAGACCAATGACCACCGGGTCGTGGTCAAGTTCCTCAAGGAGAACATTTTTTCGAGGTTTGGGATGCCTCGTGCAATGATAAGTGATGGTGGATCACATTTTGTAATAGGCCATTTGCATCTTTGATGCACAAATATGGTGTCACACATAAGGTATCCACCGCATACCACCCACAAACCAATGGCCAAGCCGAGTTGGCCAATAGGGAGATTAAGAATATTTTAGAGAAGACAGTGAACCCAAATAGGAAAGATTGGTCAGATAGACTGATTGATGCCCTATGGGCTTACCGCACCACCTATAAGACTGCCTTAGGCATGTCTCCCTATCGACTCGTCTATGGAAAGGCTTGCCATTTTCCAGTTGAGATGGAACATAAGGCCTATTGGGCCATAAAGACTTTGAATTTCAATTTGAGAATGACCGGAGAACATAGGAAGCTACAATTGAATGAATTGGAAGAGATTAGAAGAGATGCGTATGAGAGCTCTAAAATTTCAAAAGAGAGGGCTAAGATCTTTCATGACAAATCCATTGTACGGAAGTCATTCGAGCCCGGCCAAAAAGTGCTCTTAGACAACTCTCGTCTCTCGATTTTCCAAGGCAAAATCCGATCCCGTTGGGATGGCCCCTATCTTGTTAAGGTGGCCTACCCCAATGGAGCTGTGGAAGTCACAAACCTCGAGAATGGCCAGACATTCAAGGTAAATGGCCAAAGACTTAAGCCATTTTTCAAGGGTTTTGAAGGACAAGGAGTGGAGGAGGATTTGACGGATCCGGTGTATCCAGAATTCGTGGAGGAGTAACCAGTTTTTTATGTTTTCTAGTGTACAGTCTTTTTATTTACTTATGTTATTTTCATTTTCATGTTACTTATTTTACTTGGTCGTATAGCATTATTTTTCTTAGTTTCAGATGTTGGTGCTTTTGCCAAAGCTCAAGTGCGAGGTGTTCTCTAACCCTAATCATCTTTTTACTGTCATTCATTGCATATCATATCTTTTTGTTGCATTGAGGATAATGCACGAATCAAGTTGGGGGGTGAGGTGCACCATTTGCATGTTACACCAATGTTTGTGGGAAATTTTTGTGGATAATACCAAATTTTGGGGTGAAAATTCACCTTTCACATATTGTGTAGATTTTTGTTTACATTTAGGGCAAATTATGTGGAAAATCAGAAATTTTTTTTGAAAAATATCTGAATGTTGATCGGTATTCCCTTATTAAGAGTGTCTGGGTTAACTGATAGGTTGATCTTTGTTTTGAACTTTGAGCACATGAACACATTATAGAAGTTAATCCTATGCGTGAGTATCACATATGTATTTGCTTTTGAACTCAACCGTATGTGCTTCTTGAATGTGTAATTTTAGCAATTTACGGATTGGATTCATATTTTAGGATTGACATAAATAGTGGAGATGAGTGAGGACCCGTGAGAGCTTTAGTGCCAATCCTTGTTGGAGGGAACTTACAATTACTCAGAAATTTTTCAATGTCAAATTTGTTCAATAATCTCATTATGTTTGTCTTGGCTAGGTGCATTTGGATAGTAGACTGATGATGTCTTGTATATACAATGCCCTCCCATGCGTATCTGGAAGTGATCTTAGGCCATTTTTGAATATTTCGAGTCTTTGCCTTATTCTTGTGAAAATATTATCCCTAGTGTCGTGATTGAGCCTAATTGAAATTCGTTTCTATGCCACACATTTGACCAAGCTGATGAAAAAGAGAAATATCTACCTTAAATTGGTTGTTCCTAAAACTAAAAATGAGTGATTGCAAAAGTAAAGGAAGTGTGGTGTGGAAATTCAAGCAAGGGATGAATGGAGGTGAAACTCAAGGAGTTCATTAGAAAAAGAATGAAAATTCAAGAAAAGGAAGAAAAGGGATGAGAAGAAGAAAGAATGATCAAAAGAAAAAGAAAATGTTAAGGAAAATAAAGAAAAGAAACAGAGGGTGTGGTGAAGGTGTAAGAATGGAATGAAAATCCCATGAAAAGGGAGGTGTTTTGAAATAAAAAGTATTTCTCTCGGAACAACCCTCTTTGTATCCTATGTCCTTCGTTTCTTTTGCCTCAATATCACCCCAAGACCCCATTATAACCTTTGAAGTCCTAAGTGATCTAGTGAAGCATAGGAGATGCATAATTTCAAAGAAAATGATGAGTTAGTCTTACCGCCCAATGCCCTAGTATTCTTTTTATGAGATTATGCCAAAGTCGCTTCATTTTCATAACATGAACTTCATTTTTTGGATTACATGTGAGCATACTTTGTTTTGATCACAAGATTCCATCTCACATGTACACATGGAGTGCATGCCAGGATAACTAGAGTGTATTTCATTGTGAGAGTGACTTTTGGTGAGTTTTACATTGAAACTGAATTTGGTTGGCCATTCGAATGTGAATTCTATTGTGTAAATGCTCAAATTATTTGTCCAATTCACTCACACACGAGTTCGGAAATAAATGTGTAGGTGCATACTTTAGACTAGTATTTGAGACTATGGTCTTGCTCATGTGTGCTTAGTTCAATCATCTGAGAAATGTGTTAAATAGCTCCATGCTTGCAGAATGGGGGAATATTGCTTAAGTTTTTGATATTTGAAATGAATTAGGAATGCCCGTGTTATTAATTATGTGACTTGCATTTTAGGCGTTCATTTTGAAAGTTAAAGATAGAAATTCATTCCTTGTACGTTGAATGCATCAAAATTTTAAATCACATTGCAATTTCGGTAATGAATTGGGTATGATGGTTCAAATTATGGTTTATAGGTGTAGTACATGTTTTGGGGAGTAGAGGTCATAAAGAGAGTGGTAGAATGTATAGGGTAGGTCCCAAAGTGAAGATGAGGGGAGGTGTGTTGCTCAGCAGGAGTATTTTGCAACTGAGGCAAAACCTACCGGTATGCCATACCGGTAGGTGTTGGCTACTGGAGTTCGACCTACCGGTATGTCATACCGGTAGGTTTCGCCTAGAATGCCAAAAGTTAGGGCTTTTAATCGATTTTTTTCGGGGAACCCTTCATTTACCTCTTAAATTACAGACCCTAAAGCTTCTCTCTCTCACTCAAAACCCTCTTTGGTTTCCAAATCACCCTCTTTCTACTTCAATTCCTAAAACCCCCTATTCCTTGTGCTGTGATTTAGTGAAATCCAACCCTTTGAAACCCTAATTGCCGAAAATCCTACAAGCCCAAATCTTCTCTACTCTCTTCAATCTCTCCAAGAATCTCTCAATGGCTCGTAACCTGGAGGCTATTCAGGAGACTATAGACCCGATTGAGGATCTTTTCTTGATCTGTTTTGCATTCTTGTCTATGAGGGCACTATTGCATTGCACGGCCCGGACCAAGCGAGTCGGTTCCGACTCCTCTTAACCTGAGGAGCCCATTAGTCTCAAGAGGAGTGGTGAAGGATCAAGCGAGGACCCCAATGAGCAGAGGAAAAAGGCCAGAAATGAGGCAAGGATCCAGTTGATCCAAGAGAAGAATGTTACATGTGAGCGGCACCTCGACCACATCTCGCTTGGCCCAAGGAATGAGGTTGTCAGGCTTATCGAGGCACATGGAATGAGATTCTGGTTTGAGCCCGTGGATGGGTATAATTTGTCGTTGGTCCGAGAATTCTACCAAACACTCCGGGTGGTGGAGGTGAATGAGGTCGAGATTTTGTGAACGAACGTACGGGGAAAGATGTTTGTGGTGACCCCCAATGATATTGCCATTCTCCTAGGAAAGTATGAGCGACCACCCTCCTCCATGCCAGTCTATCCTCACAACATCACCCGAGCCAAGACCATTTCCGAGTTTGTAACATTGATGTATGATCCCGAGTCAATTCAAGGGGACAGTTCAAGTTGGAGGGTTAAAGCATTCCTATGGGCTGTTGAATAAGCTTCTTCATTATAATCTACTCCCAAGGGGCATGGAAAAGACGCCAAATATGGAGAAGTTGGCCATTTTAGACGTAATCATGTCAGGAAAGATGGTTGACTTTGCCCTTTTCATATGGGAGGTAATGAGAGACTTTGCCGTGACACAGAAGCCTAAGAACAATTTGCCATACTGGAGCTTGGTGACCCGGATGTGCCAGCACTTCAAGGTAAAGGCATATGCCTTTGATAAGCCACTTCCCCCGAGACTGGGGCTATTGGGAAGGCCAGTAGTAAGAAGAGAAGGGCAATGAGTCGGGGGGAGGGAGCTAGGACTTTGGGCTCTGATTCTGAGGCTCCTGGACCATCTTCATCTGCCCCAGCTGTGGAGCCCTCCATCCCGGGATCCTCATATGCTGGGTCATCCACAGCTGCACCAGAACGCTCGATACCTCAGCGCCTGGATGCTTTAGAGATGAAAATGCATGGGTTAGAGGAGTCGGTGCATGGTATTTCGTTAATGATCAAGAAGCTGTTTATGTACACATTTCTAGGAAGACCCATCCCGGGAGGACCCACATCACTAGCTGTTGGCCCCTCTGCATCTATCCCCTCTACCTCCACAGTGGTTGAGGTGGATGATGATGATGAAGATGCTAATGAGGATGTGGAGGGTGAGAGTGATTTTGATAAGGATGATGACAGTGATGATGATGGAGATGGGGATGAGGTGTAGGATGTTTTGTGGTGTCTATCTTTTATTTTTGTGTTGGATTGTACGTAGCTAGGTTGGAGTCGTTGGCCTAGTAAAAGAACCCTTAGGTCGTAGGCCATTGTTGTCTCTTTTTGATGTCCGACTCCATGTACTCCAACTTTGAAACACATTAATGGAATACCACAATTTTTGTTTCTATCTGTCCAAGTTTATTTCTACAAATTGCATTATGATTTATGCATTTTGATTGTTTGGGAAAATTATTTATTTAAATGGATTGTTGTATGTTAGACTCTTGTTTTGAAAATAAACTTTGCTAGGGACTAGCAAAGCACAAGTTGGGGGGGTGTGATTAGCACAAAACATTGCATATTTCATGTGTCAATACATTCCTTTTTCACTTGCTTTTGGGGATTAAATGAATGGAATTGTGCTACTTGAGCTATTAACGAAGATTTGTGGTGTTTGCAGATAAAATGTGATAATTGGCGCTTCTTAAAGCCTTCTCAAATGGTTTGAGGTGAATGATGATGGAAGGACGGCTTGAAGATAGCTCAGGAGGGGAGGAAACCAAAGAATCAGCAAAAACAGGAGAAAACCTACCGATAGGTTTCAGCTACTGGAGTTCGACATACCGGTAGGCCATACCAGTAGGTTATGCTGAAACAGCCCAGATTCTGCATATCAGGCTCTGTCATTTTAAGGGTCCCACCAGACATTCTCCTACCTGCCCCTGCCACTCCCAACACCATGGACATCCCTCTTGCACCTTCTCTTGGACTTTTGGAGTCTTGGTGATCAATGAGGAGAGAGAAGAGGAGAGATGTTGGGTGTGCAGACAAGGTCTACACTTACCCTATCCAGCCCACTCTTTTGCAGCCCTATGGATGGAGATCACATCACCTAGCTAGGGCATCACTCCATGGAAGTTTTTGGCAAGAAGATATAGACAATAGGAAGATACATTGTAATATAGAGAGAGAGATTCTAGGAAGAAGATGAATAGTGTTAGAGAGAGAAGTTGAGATTTTTGCATTTTCTTCCATGCATTGTCTTCTAATTTCTTGTAAGAATCTTCTAAGCTTCCTTGAATGCCTTTAATGCCATTTATTTCAAGTTGTTTTCAAGTTTAATCTTCCATTAAAGCTTTCACCATTAATGCTTCTATGCTCTTCAATTTCTTAGCTGTAAATGGGTATTGAATGCATTCTCTTTTAGTTTATGTTTTCGTGCATTATCCTGGCTACAACCTTCAATTGCTTTAGAATTTCTTTCATTTACATTGTTGTCTTTCCTTTAATCATGAGTAGCTAAATCTTTAAGTTGGCTAATCCAAGGGAGACCTCCCCTTGGGTATGCAATTTCAACTCATCTTATTTCCTCCTCTCGGTGTACGGTGGTTCGGTTTGACTGGGTTGAGCGTGGGCATGGTTGTGAGTCTTTGATATTCCGTAGACTTGTCACAGTTTATGCTTAGATCCTCACTTCGATCTTGTCCCGATCTTCCCACGAATCAATCGTTCATCTATGCATCATTGGAGGAAGGCTTCGAGTTGAATTGGCATTCCCATTGGAGTGAACCTTTTGGATTAGTCAACACTTGTTTCCCATTCAATTTCATCACAACACAAATCACAAACCAACCTCAACCACCAAAAGATTTTACACTTTCTTTTACCAAAATCGTCTTCTACACGATTCACATCCTTCCTCGAGGAAACGACCTTGGAATACCTCCAAGTAAAACACGACCTGCAAAAGTCTTCTTGCGCTTGGGAAGTATTTTTGCTTACACATACACTTCATATTCCACCATCCCCTTGCCCTTTCTTTTGACATCGTCCCAAGGGAGAGTGACACTCCCCCTCACACATAAATTATACACACATTGAGGGAGATGTTCGGAGGACAGGAACAACAAGGAAATAAATCAAGCAATCACACTACCCAACCTTTGGCATCTATCACATTCCTTGCAAAATGAAACACAATCCTTAGTTAAAGAAGGCCAATAAAAACCAGATTGCAAAACCTTAGCCGAAGTTTTCTTTGAAGAGAAGTGACCACCGCATGCCTCAGAATGGCAAACTGAAAGGACATCCCGTTGTTCATTTTCAGGTACGTATCTCCTCATCACTTGATCTGGGCAATACTTGAACAAATACGGGTTGTCAAAGTAGAAGTATTTCACATCCGCCATGAATCTTCGTTTGTCCTCTGGGCTCCAATGCGGTGATATTTGTCTTGTGGCAAGATAATTACAGATGTCAATGTACCAAGGACAAATAGAATGAATAGAAAATAAATGCTCATCAGGAAAAGAGTCAAGGATAAGAATATGTTCTTCAGCATCTTGGACAACAAGTCGGGACAAATGATCCGCCACCACATTCTCCACTCCTTTCTTGTCTTTAATGGTCAAGTTGAATTCTTGTAGGAGGAGGATCCACCTAATGAGTCTCGGTTTCGCGTCCTGCTTAGACAAAAGATACTTCAAAGCAGAGTGATTAATGTAGGCTACAATAGGCGAACCAATGATGTAAGACCTAAATTTGTCCAATGCAAATACTACAACTAACAACTCTTTTTCGGTAGTTGTGTAATTCATTTGTGCTTCATTTAGAGTCTTGCTAGCGTAGTATATTACATAAGGCCTTTTTTCTTCCCATTGACCGAGCACTGCACCGACCGCGTAATCACTTGCGTCGCACATAAGCTCAAATGGGAGTTCCCACTTGGGTGATCGCATGATTGGAGGTGAAGTGAGCATGTTTTTTAATTTTTTAAAAGAAGCCTCACAATTATACGACCACACAAAGGGAACATCCTTTGCAAGCAAATTGGTCAAGGGCCTTGCCAATGCACTAAAATCTTTGATAAATCTACGATAAAAATTGACATGGCCAAGAAATGACCTGATATCCTTGATGACTTTTAGAGTGGGGAGGTTGGAAATTGCTTCAATTTGCCCAAGCACTATCCCTTGCGTCACCATGAAGTGGCACTTCTCCCAGTTCGGTACCAAGTTTTTCTCCTCACATCTTTCAAGTACTCTTTCCAAGTTTTCCAAAAAACCATTGAATGAATCCCCAAACACTAAGAAATCATCCATGAATACCTCCACAATTTTCTCCACCATATTGCTAAAAATCCCCATCATGCATCTCTGAAAATTTCCTGGGGCATTACACAACCTGAATGGCATTCGGCGATAAGCAAAGGTACCAAAAGGGCACGTGAAAGTTGTCTTCTCTTGGTCCTCCAAGGCAATCTCGATTTGGTTGTAGCTAGAGTAGCAATCCAAGAAACAATAAAAGAGGTGTCCGGCTGATCTCTCCAACACTTGGTCAAGGAAGGACAAAGGGAAATGATCTTTTCTTGTGATAGAGTTGAGTTTTCGATAGTCGATACAAACTTTCTAACCAGTGACCACCCTTGTCGAAATCAACTCATTCTCCTCATTTTCAACCACAGTGACCCCCGAATTCTTTGGCACTACTTGAGTGGGACTAACTCATTTACTATTGGCGGTTGAAAAAATAATGCCCACATCAAGTAGTTTAAGCACCTCATCCCTCACCATATCCTTCATGATAGGGTTTAGCCTTCTTTGTGATTGTTGGGACGGTTTGGAGTCTTCCTCCACGTAGATTCGGTGTGTGCAAATGAGGGGACTAATCCCCTTGATATCAGTGATTGTCCACCCGATTGTTCCCTTATGCCTTCTCAACACTTCCAATATTTTTTCTTCTTGCCTCAGCTCCAAAGACGAACTTATCACCACCGGGAATGTCTTGCACTCCCCGAGAAATGCATACTTCAATGTGGAAGGTAGTGGCATCAATTCCAAGATTGGTGTTTGTACGGTTGATGGAAAAATTCTTTTTTCTTGTTGTAGAAGTTTCTCAAATGTCGGGGCCCAACTTCCTACCCCTTGCACAGTTTTCGGCTCCTCTATATTACCAAACTCTTCATCCCCCAATTTTGAATGGCAAAGTAATTCCATATAATCCCCCACCAAAGTGTCAATCCGATTGACCTCATGCACCTCCTCATCATCACTCAGTTGCTTGCACAAGTTGAATACGTTGAGGTCCATTGTCATGTTCCCAAAAGCAAGCTTCATTAGTTCATTCCTGCAATTGATCACAGCATTAGATGTAGTAAGGAAAGGCCTACCTAGTATCACAGGAATTTGAGAACTAGGATTAGCAACCGGATGAGTATCTCAAGTACAACAAAATCAACGAAAAAATAAAATTTGTCAACTTGAACTAAAACATCCTCAATTACTCCCCTTGGTGTTCTCACGCTTCGGCCCGCCAATTGAAGAGTGATTGGAGTTGGCTTCAACTCTTCCAATTGCAATTGTTGATACACCGAGAAGGGTAGGAGGTTGACACATGCTCCCAAGTCAAGAAGTGCTTGCTCCACTTGGCAATTCCCTATGGTTGTGGCAATGGTAGGGCAACCGGGGTCTTTGAACTTGGTTGGTGTATTGGTTCTCAAAATGGAACTCACTTGCTCCGTGAGAAATGTCTTCTTATGCACATTCATCTTCCTCTTCACGGTGCACAAGTCTTTCAAGATCTTTGCACATGAAGGTATTTGCTTGATGGCATCAACGAGCAGAATGTTTATCTTCACCTGCTTAAAAATTTCAATGATATCTGAATAATTAGCAATGTTAGCCGGTGGCTTCAAACGTTGGGGAAAAGGGGCCAGAATAGGACACTCATGCACATTTAAATCAATAAATTTTTCCTTTTAATATGTCTCACCCCCCTCGGAGTTGCCGTAGTCTCTTTTTCTTTAGCCAATGTCACTTTGGGTGAGACTTTTGGAAAAATGGTTTTGTAAATTTGTTTGCCACTCCTTAGGGTGGTGACCGCCTTGAGTTGCTCACAACTCTCATTGGTGGGTTCGGATGACTCAATCACGTGTTGACCCCTAGGATTTTCTTGAGGTTGAGTGGGAAATTTCTCTTTCTCTTGTTGGGACGACCCTATGGCATTGGTGAATTTTATGATTTGAGTTTGAATATCATTGAAATCGGTGGTAATTTGGTTGTTGATTTCTGTTTGGCTTTGAATGAATTGGTGCACAACATCCTCCAAGTTTCTTTTGTGAGGAGGTTAGGTGGGTGGGTTGGATGGTCCTTGTTGACCAAACCCTTGTTTGGTGATTGGACCTTGGGTATTGGGAGCTAGACAAGGGACTATGACCATAGTAGGATTGATTTTGCTTTGGTGGAATGGGAGGCGACAATGAGCTAGACCCATGAGGAGTAGGGTTGTCATTCTTCCAACTAAAGTTCGAGTGATTGCTCCAACCCGGATTATATGTATTGGAATATGGAGAGAATGATTGCCTACTTTGGTTGAAAGCATTCACTTGCTCATGATAAACCTCTTTGAGTGCCGAAATGTTTGGGCACTCCGTGATAGAATGCTCAACACTTTCACAACTTTGTGATTTTGGCAAGCAAGTCTTCTTGGTCCCGCAAATTATACATCCATCCCCCACTTGATTGACTCCCCGAAGAGGACCTTGAAACATCATTGGGGTCTCTGATATCCCAAGATTGAGCATTTTTTGCCAATGTATTGAAGTACTCTAGGGCATCATTCGGATCTTTGTTAAGAAACTCTCTGTTACACATCATGTCTATGAATTGTCGATGGGCCAGTGTAATTCCTTCATAGAAGAAACTAACCAATTGCCACAGTTTGAATCCATGATATGGAATGGATTGTAACAACTCTTTGTATCGATCCCAACATTGATAAAATTGCTCATTGGATTTCTCCAAGAAATTGATTTTGTTTCTTAAGTGCAGTGGTCTTGGGCACCGAAAAAAATTTGTTTAAAAATTCGGAAAGCATTTGTGCCCAAGAACTTATCGATCGAGGTTTCAATGAGTTCAACCAGATTTTGGCTTTGTCTTTCAGGGAGAAGGGGAATAATTTCATGCGAGCTATGTCTTCCATGGCATGATTTGTGAGAAATGTTGCAACAATTTCCTCAAATTTCTTAATGTTCAAATAAGGATTTTATCTTTCAATTCCATGGAATTGAGGAAGAAGTTGTAACATTCCTGGTTTAACAAGGAAGGCATGAGCTTGGACTGATAGAAGTATGCAAGAGGGGGTAGTGCTTCGGGTTAGTTGAAGATAATCCCTCATTGACCTCGCCGGAGGATCAATTGGGATATTGTTTCCCTCATTCTTAGGAGGGGGAAAATGCATTTGGGGGTTTGGCATTCTAGGGTTTAGCATTCCCCCACCCCTCGGAACATTAGCACCATCATCCCAGAAGTTGTCACCAGCATCCCAGAAGTTGTCACTGGCATCCTCGGTTGGGTCTTGGTCAAGATTCATATTTGGGTCTATGGCAAGTCTCACAAGTCTATTTTGGTCGTCCCTTCCCCACATAAAAAACACTATCTACAATTAAAATGGAAAGTAAACACAAGTATGTACAAAGGAGCAACATACATCGGCCCGTGATGAGAATCATGGGACTTACCTTCGTTGTCCAAAATCACCTTCTAATTCGACGCTAGCCTTCCCCAGCAATGGCGCCAAAAATGTTTGTAAATCGATTCACCCTAATCTCCAAACACGAAACATGGAATGTGTATATGGCTTTTGTGTGTAGGTGAGTGTCACTCTCCCTCGGGTTCAATATTAGAAATGGGGAAAACGTGTGTGTGTGTGTGTGTGTGTGTGTGCAAAAGTACTCCCCAAGCAAAGAAAAAAATTGCAAGTGTCGTGTTTTACTTGGAATGGGTATTCCAAGGTCATCTCCTTAGGGAAGGAAGGTTGAATTGTGGTGAAGGTGATTTTGTAAAGAAATGAAAAAATGTAAAATCTTGTTGTTGTGTGTTTTGGTGAGTGGAGTTTTTGATAAAAATGAAATGTAAACAAGGTTGGCTAATCCGAAACGTTCATTCCAATGGGAATGCCAAATCAACTCAAAACATTCTACCAATGGTGTCTCAGTGCTTGATTGATTCGTAGGAAGTGAGGGACTAATGTGGAGATGTAAGCTCAAGCATACCCCATTACAAGTCTACGGTGTATCAAGAGCTCACAACCACGTCCGCACTCAACCTAGTCAAACCAAACACCTTACACTACGAGGAGGAATGAAGGAGAGTTGATTTAGCATAACCAAGAAGAAATCTCCCTTGGATTAGCCAACTAAAAGCTTAGCTACTCATAATGGATGCAAAGACATACACAATGTAAAAAAAACATTGTGAAAAAATGAAGATTTAAACTTGTGTTAATGCAAAAAGAAGTTAAACTACAAAAAAAAATTCATTTCATACCCAAAAGTAAAGCTTGGAAGGAAAAACCTAAATGTAAACATGGTAGATATAAGAATATGCAACTAAACTTGAAATACACTTTAAATAAATGAGATTAAAGTGCAAGAAGTAAAGATTACAAGTAATTTAAAGCTTACTACAACTGAAATGGAGAAGAAAATGCAAAGACTTAACTTTCTCTCTCTAGAACTTCATCTTCTTCCTTGGGACCTTCTCTCTCTAAAAGCTTGTGTAGCTCAATAATGTGTAAGAATGCTTCATTTTCGTCCATCACACCCCCAGGGTCTTTGTGAGCTGACTTCCCCAGCATGGGGAAGGGGTTGGACACTTACAAAGGAAAGGACAGACCATGCCTGCAACCCCACCATGCCTCCCTCTTTGTCTCTCTTCCTCTTCCATTCTCTTTCTTCAAAATTCAGATTCTAGGTGTTGGGAGGCATGCTTGTATGTAGAATATGTCAGGGGATGTGTGGGAGAAGCAAAGGTGGGCCCATGGAGCAGTTGGAGAAGAAATTGCAGCTTTCTGGCGTTTCTAGGCAAAACCTACCGATAGGTTTTGGCAGGGGCAGCAGTAGAAGATTTCCAGTGTACAAAACCTACCGGTAGAACGTCATAAAACCTACCGGTAGGTTTTCACCTGTTTTGACTTTTTTCTTGATTTCTTGCTATCCCGAGCCACCCGTTTAGCATTCACTCCTCCTTCATTGTCTTTAAGCACTTGATTGAAGGCTTAATACACGTCATTACCCACTCATTACCTACAATCACACAAAACTCCATAAATTGATAGATCGAATGCAATTTCCCCCATTTTCTCCACAAAAATAAGTATAAAATGGGTGTAAAGAGATAAATGATGTGCAATATTCTATACTCATCACACACCCCAACTTGAGTTTTGCTAGTCCCTAGCAAACTTTATTTCCAAAACATAAAGCATAAAACTAAAACCAAAAATAATCCATTCATGCAAAGCAATTCACCCAACAGTCAAAATACAAAAGATCACCATGCAATTAAATAAATGAACTTGGCACGATGGAACAAAAACAATTGTGGTTCTTTCATTCATTACTTCAAAAATTTAGGTACAATGAGTAGAAGCCAAACAGCCTAAAATCCTAAAGACTTTTCTACTATTTCATCAACACTACTCCTATCTATCTAACTACTGAAACAAATTATACAAAACAAAGCATCCTACTCCTCGTCATCCTCATCTCCATTCCCCCCCCCCTCATCACTCTCGTACTCACTACCCTCCTCATCATCGGAGTCGTCATCGTCGGAGCCATCCACCTCAACAACAGTAGAGGCCATAGGGGCAGAGGTGGAGGGTCTAGTAGTAGGAGGTGGAGGCCCATTAGGGATCGGCTCTCCCGGGAAGGTGTGCTCGTATATCCTCGTCATCATCAGGGATAGTTGATGCATAGTCCCGCCTAGGTCATCCATCCTACTCTCCATAGCATCCAAGCGCTGAGAAACCGTACAGGGCGGAGCAGTGGAGGATTAATGAAATAGATTATTAGGTTAATTATGTTAGTGAAATAAGTTAAAACTGTCAAGATTAGTGAAATTAGGGTTAGTGCGTAAATTAGGGTTAAAGCATTAAACTTGATATTTTTCAAGATTTTGTGTGGAATTACGTAAAGTCAGGAGGATCAAAGTGTGCAACCTTAAATCAACAGGGGAGGCAAGTGCAAATATCAAATTTCAACATCAAGTAAAGCAAAAAGAATTCTAGAGGATTGCCACCATCCGGACGGTGGTGATGGCGTCCGGATAATGGGCAAACCGCCTTAAACCTTCTGCCTTCTCCCATTGGTCAGTTAATGCAGCCAAGGCACCTGATTGGCCAGTCTATGTCTAACCGCCTCAACCACCTCCCCAGCCTCTGTAAATAGGCCAACTCAGCTTCATTTTTAGTGTTCTCAATTAGAGAGATTGGAGGGAAGTTCAGGAAAGTTAGAGTCTTTGCCAGATAGTCAGAGACAGTCAAAGAGAAAGAGAGACAGAGACAGAGAGAGAGATACAGTACAGCGAAGCCCTGTCGAACCACTTCCAACCAGCTTTTCTTTTCTTCTACATTTATGTTATTCCTTTTTACTTGGAGGGTTGAACCTCTCCCACTTTTTGTGCCCTAACCGGTGATAAGGGTGGCAGTGTTTCAACTATTCCTCGAGGAAGGAGTGTCTTGTATTTTATTTTATTTGTAATGGAGCTCTATCGTACCTCTTGCTCGTCTATAGCAATGGGGCGTGAGTAGTCAGCTTATACCCTTTGGTGAAGGGTGAACACAAGTACAATGTTGTTTAAGTTATGGAAATGCCGATGTTTTAACTATGGTTTAATGTTATATATTTACCTCTCATATGGATGGATGGTTACATTTATAATATGCTCATGGTTATGAACACCGAGCGGTACCTAATACTATCTACCATACTATCTACTAATTATGTACCTCATGCATGATACAGTGATGTACATGATTGGACTTTATGTAACAGTCGATAGATTGGTTATAGACAAGTTAAGTCTCGGCATAGCCAATGCTTTTGATTCAATGCATAAACCGGAATCTCGTCATTAGAGAATTATCAACCAGCCAGTTGAATAACTGTAGTGTTCATCCTGAATGGCTTGCCTTCTGGTTTACTATAGTTATTTAACTGATGCATGGTACCGAGATGCCGATTGAGTAATTCAAGTATTCCTCCTGAATGGCTTGTCTTCTGGTTTACTCGGATTATTTGATTGTTGCATGGAAATATACCTGTCGACTAACCTAATCAGTTGTTGGATACGATTTAATATACATCGTACCTACCGGTTGACTTTCCAGTAAAATGGGGGTTAATTGTTGTAAAGTGGCATTTCCAATAACCAAAACAATATAATGCATGTGGAATCCCCGAACTGAAGGGTACTTTTTAATTATTGCATTTGCACAGTTTTAATTAAGTTTATTTTAAATTGTTCTAAGCTCACACCACCAGCTATTTCATTTCATTTTGTATCTATAACAACTTCACCGTTCTTGTTTTGATTTCCAATATTTTAACTCCTTGTGGGTTCGACCTCGGACTTAAATCGAGTATTATATTGTAATTTGACCACTTGCACTTGGGTGGACGGCACTATTCTATTGGCCGATCAAGCAATTTCTGGCGTCGTTGCCGGGGAGTTACGGTGATTTCAAATCGAACAGGGAAGTTGTCTAGTTTGTATTATATGTATATTCACTGTTTATTGCATTTTCATTGTTTATGTCCGTTAAGCCATCAGTAAGGTCTGTAAATCAGTCTAATCCTTCATCTCCATCATCTTCATCTTCGTCACAAGCATCATTTGAATTAAGCATGGCTCATAATAATCAACGAGAACAAGAGGTAGTTCAGAATGTCAGAGCATTAAGAGAATATTTGCATCCTGCACGCACTAGTGTCCCGTCATGTTTTTCTTTTCCCACAAATGCTCCAAATTTTAACATTAAGGCAGGGACAATACAACTTTTACCACAATTTCATGGCTGGAGTCTGAAAACCCATATCCGCATGTTAAAGAGTTTGAAGAAGTATGTGGTGCTTTTCAAGATAATTATAAAATGGCCCGGTTGAAACGTTTTCCTTTTTCTCTAAAGGACAAAGCTAAACAGTGGCTAAATTCCTTAAAATCCCAATCTATTCCGAGTTGGCAAGTTCTGCAAACTGAATTTTTCAAAAAGTTTTTTCCTGTGCATCGCACTAATGCATTGAGACGTCAAATCATGAATTTTTCTATAAAATAAGGGGAAGCTTTTTATCAATGTTGGGAGAGATTTAAGGATCTTTTTCAAGCTTGCCCGCATCATGCATTTGAGAGTTGGACTCTCGTAGGTTTTTTCTATGATGCCCTCCCGTCTGCATTGCGTTTGTTTGTTGAAATGATGACCCAAGGAGAATTTATGAGTAAGAGTCCCGAGGAGGCATTTGTGTTCTTTGATACCATTTCTGAGAGTTCCCAAATGTGGGACTCGGCCTCTCCAAATATTGTTGAATCCAAGCCATCTACATCCCAATGAGGGAAGTATCTGTTAAAAGAAGATGATGACCTAAGGGCCAGAATGGCTACCTTGTCCCGAAAACTTGAAGCCCTAGAAATGAAAAAAAATGAAGGAAGTGTTTGTAGTGTCTACCACTAAGCAGTCATATGAAATCTGTGCATTGTCAGGACATCCCACGAGGGAATGTCCAACCATTCCTTCATTCAAAGAGGTCTTGATGGAACAGTCCAATGCCATTTCGAATTTTAACAAGCCATATTCCAATCCTTATTCTGAAACCTATAACCCAGGGTGGCGGAATCAACCGAATTTCAGTTGAAAACATACACAGCCTGTGAGTCAACAACCAGGTCCACCCTCAGGTCGACCATAGACTCATCAGTCTTATCAGCCATATCAACCCCCACATAAAAGGATTCTAGAGGATACTATGAACCAGTTTATTCAGTCAAATGAGTTTCAATACTCAGCACACCCGTGCATTTAATGATTTCAAAGCCCAAACTTCATAGAGTATTGAAGATATCAAGAGTCATTTAGCCAAATTAACCCAGTCCTTGAGCACGTCAGAGAAGGAAAAATTCCCATCTCAACAAAAACCCCAACAGAGTCAAAACCAGACTAATGTTGTGTCTTCTGGACCATCTCCGAGTCAGGTCCAAGTAATTACCACATTTAGAAGTGGTAAGGTGATAGACAAAACCATTAAAGATATGTTAATTCCTAAGCCAAAACCTGAGTTAATCCCAGTAAATGAACCAGTTGAGCCTGAACCTGTAACTGAAAAGGAACCAAAAGCAGCAAATGAAAAAGACCTTCATGTCCTATTCCGTTACCTTTTCCTCAAGCAGTCAAGAAACCTAAATCTCCAACCAATCATTCTGAAATCTTTGAATTGTTCAAGCAAGTGAATATTAACATCCCCCTGTTGGATGCAATCAAACAAGTCACATCTTATGCCAAATTTTTGAAGGACATTTGCACAGTCAAAATAAAGATCAATGTACAGAAAAGAGAATTTTTAAATGAGCAGGTTAGTGCTCTCATCCAGCACAAGGCCCTGATTAGCACAAAACTTTGTATATTTTTATGTGCTAATCATCTTATTTTAATTGCTTTTGGAGATTAAATGATGGGAGTTGGGTTAATTGAGTTCTTAACGATGATATTTGGTGTTTGCAGTTAAAAGGTGCTAAATGAGGCTTTTTAAGGCCTTCCCAAACCATTTGAGACAAATGAGGATGAAAAGGTAGCTTGGGGATAGCTCAGAAGAGGAGGAAATCAGAAAATCAGGAAGTCAGCCAAACTATACCGGTACGCGTACCAGTATGCTAAGGCTACTGGAGTTCATCGTACCGGTATGCGTACCGGTACGCTGAAGCCACTGGAGTTCGACGTACCGGTACGCGTACCGGTACGCTTTGCCTGATCTACCCAAATGCTCTGCAACTCATGTCTGCTGCTTTAAGGGTCCCACCAACAGACCTCCCATGCTCCCCTGACACGCCCATAATACTATTCACCCCTTTCACACCCTTGATTGCAAGTTTGGAGCCTAGGTGATCAATGAGGAGAGAGAAGATAAGAGAAGAGGAGCTGGGTGTGCAGACAAGCTCTACAACCCCTCTGTCCAGCCCATTCCTCCTGCACCCCTACAGATGGAGGTCACTTCTGGAGTTTAGGGCATCTCTCCAAGCACGTTTTTGGCAAGCCAAGTCAAGAAAAAGAGAATTCAGCATTCAACAAAGGGATAGATATAGAGAGAAAGAGTCTGGGAGAAGATGATAAATAGTATTCTAGAGAGATAAAGTGAGATTTTTGCATTTCTTTCAATACATTGTCTTGTAATCCCTTGTATGAATCTTTAGAACTTCATTTAATATCATTAATGTTATAATCCATCAAATTCATTGCTAGTTTAATGCTCTTTTAAGCTTCTACCATTAATGCAACAAAGTTCTTCATTTTCTTAGCTGTAAAATGGGTTTTAAATGCATTCTCTTCTAGCTTATGTCTTCTTGCATTTATGTACTCAAGAACTTCATCGTTTTGCAATGCATTCTTATTACATAGTTAATTTCATTTTAAGCATGAGTAGCTAAATCTTTTAGTTGGCAAAGCCAAGGGGAACCTCCACTTGGGTATACCATTTCAACTCATTCTCCTCCTTTCTTTCAGAGTTCAATGGTTCGGTTTGACTGGGTTGAGGGTGGATGAGTTGGTGAGTCTTTGATATTCTGTAGGCCTAGTCACGGTTTATGCTTAGATACTCACCAATCTTATCCCTAGCTTCCCACGAATCAATCGTTCATTCATACTCTATTGAAGGAGGGATTCGAGTTGAGTTGGTATTCCTATTGGAGTGACCTCTTGGATTAGCCAACATTTGTTTTCTTACTTCATTTTCATCAACACACACTCACCAAACAACTTTCAACCACAAAGATTTTACACTTTCTTTTACTCAAAATCACCTTCCCCTTGGTTTACTTCCTTCCTCGTGGAAACGACCTTGGAATACCACCAAGTAAAACACGACCCGCAAAAGTCTCCTTGCGCTTGGGGAGCACTTTTGTACACACACACACATTTTTTGTGCATTCACATTTCACATTTCCACCATCTCATTTTCCTTTCTCCTTGCCCTTTCTTTTGACACTATCCCAAGGGAGAGTGATACTCCCCTTTATCCATACACTACACATTCTAAGGGATGGTTTTTAGAGGTTAGGAAACAACAACGTTTTTAACCAAGCAGGCCCCTCTTAAGTAAAAAGATCCTAAAAGTCCTACAGTGTCATGCATAATCAGAAATTTCTGGATTGAGCAAGCTCTGCTTGATTTGGGAGCCAGTGTTAATTTGCTTCCATACTCGATCTATAAACAATTAGGGTTGGGTGAGTTGAAACCCACCAATGTCACATTGCAATTGGCCGACCGATCTGTGAAAACCCCACGAGGAATTGTGGAGGATGTATTAGTTCAAGTCGATAAGTTCTATTTCCCAGTAGATTTCATTGTTTTAAATACACAGCCAGTTTTGAATGCTTCTACATACATTCATTTCATTCTAGGTCGACCATTCTTTGCTACATCAAATGCATTGATTAATTGTAGGAATGGAATCATGAAACTTTTATTTGAAAATATGACCTTGGAATTGAATGTGTTTAACATGGCAAAACAACCAAGAGAAGAGGAAGTGATGAGTGAAGTAAATTGTGTCGAGTTGTTAACTAAAAGTCTGTTCGAAAAAAAGTGTACAAAGAAGGAGTCACATGCATTAGAGTCTGTACAAAATGATGAGTTTGTAGATATGTCGGTCATTGAAGCATGGAGTCCTAAATTTGAAAACTTACTCCCTGCTGAACTTATGTCTAAAAAGCCCAGTATTTAGGTCATTAAGCTAGAATTGAACCATCTCCCGACTGACTTGAAATATGTCTTCTTGGGGGAGGATGGAACTCATCCAGTAATAATATCTTCAAAATTGTCAGAAGTCCAAGAAAAGAAATTGATAGAAGTTATAGAGAAGCATAAAAGTGCTATCAATTGGTCAATAGCATATATAAGGGGAATAAGTCCTCTTCTATGTACTCATTGCATATACTTAGAAGAAGATTCTAAACCATCCCGACAGCCACAGAGAAGATTGAACCCGCATTTGAAAGAGATAGTCAGGACTGAAATACTTAAATTGTTGGATGTTGATATCAGATATCCTATATCTGATAGTAAATGGGTCAGCATCACACAGGTAGTGCCTAAAAAATCTGGTGTTACTATCATACAAAATCAAGAAAATGAATTAGTCCCTATGTGTATGCTTGATGTTTTTCCTTGTTATCCCTAACCCCTAAATATCCTCCCTCAAAATGTATTGTATATGGATGGAGGGGAGTGTCACACTCCCTTTGAGGAGTGTCAAAAGAAAGGGCAAGGAGATGGGAAAATGAGATGGTGGAAATGTGTTATGTGTATGAACAAAAATGCTCCCCAAGCGCAAGGAGACTTTTGTGGGTCGTGTTTTACTTGGAGGTATTCCAAGGTCGTTTCCACGGGGAGGATGTAAACCAATGGGAAGTGATTTTGGGTGAAAGAAAGTGTAAAATTCTTTGTTGTTGAAAGTTGTTTGGTGAAGTGTGTTTTGGTGAAAATAAAATGAGAAACAAATGTTGGTTAACCCAAGAGGTCACTCCAATAGGAATGCCATCTCAACTCGAATCCTTCCTCCAATAAAGCATAAATGAACAATTGATTCGTGGGAAGTTAGGGATAAGAAGGGTGAGTATCTAAGCATAAATCGTGACTAGACCTACGGAATATCAAAGACTCACCAGTTTATCCACCCTCAACCCAGTCAAACCGAACCATTGAACTCTGAAAGAAGGGAGGAGAATGAGTTGAAATGTCATACCCAAGTGGAGGTTCCCCTTGGTTTAGCCAACTAAAGGCTTTTAGCTACTCATGCTTTGGATGAAATTAACAATGTAATGAGAATGCATTGCAAAGGAATGAAGTTCTTGAGTAACTAAATGCACACAAACATAAGCTATAAATGAAAGCAATGAATACCCATTTTAAAAGTAAGAAAAAGAAGAACTTTGATGCATTGATGGTAAAAGCTTTAAAAGAGAAATAAACTTACAATGAACTTGTACGAACTAGCATTAATGACATTCAATGAAGCTTTAAAGGCTCTTACAGAAGATTACAAGACAATCTATTGAAGAAAATGTGAAAATCTCAATTTTATCTCTCTAGAATACTATTCATCATCTTCTACCAGACTCTCTCTCTCTATCTCTGTATCTCTCTGTAACCAATGCTGAATCCCCAATGTTGGAGTCCTCTTTCCCCCCAAAACGTCCCTAGTGTCCTCTCTCAGCTCTATGATGTGATCTCAATCCTTAGGGGTCAAGAGGGACAAGCTGGACAGGGGAGTGCAGAGCTAGCCTGCACACCCAGCTCCCTTCTTCCTCTCTCTCTTCATTTATCATTCCAGCCTTCAAAGTCAAAATGGGGGTGGTACAAAGTGCTAGAGGAGTCAAAGACAAGTGGGGGAGTGATTGGTGGGTCCCTAAAAAATGGCGGGCTTTAGTTGCAGAGATTGGGGCAGGAATAGTAGACCGTACCGGTACGCGGTACCGGTACCCCGAACTCTAGAGGCTAGACCGTACCGGTACTCTATGTTCCAGTGGCCAAACCGTACCGGTACGCTTCTGCTGCTTTGTCTGATTTTTCTGCTTTCTTCAATCCTGAGCCACTCTTTCTTCTTCATTCACCTCAACTCATTTGGGAAGGCTTTAAGAAGCCTCATTTAGCGCTCTTTTTCTACAAACACCAAAAATCATCATTAAGCACAATAATAAAACAACTCCAATCAATTAACCCCCAGAAGCACTTGAAAATAGGATGATTAGCACCTAAATTATGCAAATTTTTGTGCTAATCACACGCCCCCCAACTTGGCTTTTGCTAGTCCCTTAGCAAAATTTATTTTCCAACAAAGGTAATGAGCATAACATACAATAATCCATTTAAACGAACAATTCACTCAATCAATCAACAAAAACAAAAATCATAATGCAATTAACAAAATAACATAGACAAGATTAAATCCGGAACTGTGGTTTTTCATTAATGTGTTATAAAGATGGAGTACATGGAGTAGGACATCAAAAAGAAACCAAAATGGCCTACAACCCCATCCTACTATATATAAACCAACATCAAAAGAAAAACAACAACTACAACAGCCTCCTACTCATCACTCCCTCCATCATCCCCATCATCACCCTCCTCTTCCTCAGACCCTTCGTCTTCCCCAGACTCTTCAGTATCTTCATTGTCATCATCCGCTCCATCATCACCATCATCAGCCTCAACTGCTGTGGAGGCAGAGGGGGCAGGTGCAGAAGGGACAGTAGCTTCTGGGATGGGACTCCCTGGGAAGGTATTCATGAAAATCTCTCTCAGCATGGTCATCATCCCCTGCATTGATGCTTCGAGTGCATCAAGACGCTGGGGGATGGAGCGTGCTGGTGTAGCTGTGGATGGCCCCGTGGATGAGGATGGTCCGGGAGCCTCAACATCAGAACCCATGGTCTTAGCTCGCTCTGCCTTACTCATTGCTTTTCTCTTCTTACTACTGGTTTTTCCAATAGCCCCGGTCTCGGGAAGAGTGAGCTTGTCAAACACGTAGCCCTTTACTTTGAAGTGCGTGCACATCCGGGTTACAAAATTCCCGTACGGCAAATTAGTCATCAGCTTCGTTGTTTCAGGAAAATCTTTCATTATTTCCCACATGAAGAGTGCGAAGTCAATCGTTTTACCTGACACAACGGCATCTAACAGGGTTAACTTCTCCATATTCGGCTTCTTCTCCGAAGCCCTTGGGAGCAGATTGTAATGGAGGAGTTTGTTCAATAGCCCGTACACTGCTTCAACCCTCCACTTTGAAAACGTCCATTGAATTGAGTGGGATCCTTATACATTAGAGCCACGAACTCGTCTCTAGTCTTGGCTCTAGTGACATTGTGAGGATAGACAGGCGGGAAGGGTGGTGGTCTCTCGTATCCTCCAAGAAGAGGGGCAATGACATCGGGGGTCACATCGAACTTTTTACCCCGCACATTTGCTCTCAAAATTTCCACACCGGCCACTACAACCACCCTAAGCGTTTGGTAGAATCCTCTACACATTGACAAATTATACCCATCAACGGGCCTAAACCAAAAGCTCATGCCATGTCCCTCAATGATCTTCACTGCCTCATGCCTTGGGGTCAGTGAGATGTGATCAAGGTGCCGCTCACAAGTCACACTCTTCCCTTGAATCCACCGGAGTCGTGCCTCGTGTCTGGCCTTCTTCCTTTGCACATTTGGGTCTGTGCTTGACCCTTCACCGCTTCTCTTACGGCTAGTGGAATCCTCGGGTGGAAGGGAGCTGGGCCCAGGTCATTTGGTTCGGGCCATGCAATGCAACAGTGCCCCCATTGAGAGAATTGCAAAGAGGATCAAGAAAAGACCTTCTATCGGGTCTATGGCCTCAGGAACAACATCCAATTTACGAGCCATATAGAGATCCTTGAAGGGATTGGAGAAAATTAGGGGGAATGAGGCTTATAGAAATTCGGCACCTAGAGTTTCACAGGCGTGGATTGCACAAAATCAAGGCTTAGGAAGGGATGAGTTTGGATTTGAAAGAGAGATGAGGTGATTTGGAGGCTTGGGAGGTTTTCGAGTGAGAGAGGGTGGCTTAGGGTTGTAATTAGAGGTGGAAAATAAAGGGTTTCCCGAAAAATTAACTTAAAGCCCTAATTTTTTTTTTCGGTTCAGCAAACCATACCGGTACGAGGTACCGGTACCCCGAACTCCAGAGGCAAAACCGTACGTTATGCTCCATAAGCCAAACTGTACCAGTACGCGGTACCGGTACGCTTCTGCTTAGTTTGCCAAATTAATCCTGCTGAGCACACCTCTCCACTCCATTCCAACTCAGGACCTTCCTGGACATTTTACCACACTACTTATGACTTCTACTCCATCCCAAAAATGTACTCCACTTATAAACCACAATCCGAACCATCATGCCTAAATTATTACTGAAATTGCACAGTGATTTAAAATTTCGATGCATTCAATGTACAAGGAATGGATTTCTATTCTTAACTATCAAAATGAACACCCAAAATGCAACTTATAATATTAATAATACGGGCATCCCTAATTCATTTCAAATATCAAAAACTTGAGCCATATTCCCCTACTCTACAAGCATTGAAATCAATCATAAATTGTTCAGATGTCTGAACTAAGCACACATGAGGAGTACCATAGTCTTAAATACTAGTCTAAAGTACGCACCTACACATTTATTTCCGAACTCGTGTGTGTGTGAATTGGACAAATAATTTGAACATTTACACAACAGAATTCACATTCGAATGGCCAGCCAAATTCAGTTTCAATGCAAAACTCACCAAAAGTCACTCTCACAATGAAATACACTCTAGTTATCCTGGCATGCACTCCATGTGTACATGTGAGATGGAATCTTGTGCTCAAAACAAAGTATGCTCACATGTAATCAAAAAATGAAGTTCATGTTATGAAAATGAAGCGACTTTGGCATAATCTTATGAAAAGAAAACTAGGGCATTGGGTGGTAAGACTAATTCATCATTTTCTTTGAAATTATGCATCTCCCATGCTTCACTAGATCACTTAGGACTTAGAGGGTTATAATGGGGCCTTGGGGTGATATTGAGGTAAAAGAAACGAAGGACATAGGATACAAAGAGAGTTGTTCCAAGTGAAAGCCTTTTTATTTCAAGACACTTCCCTTTTTATGGGATTTTTCATTCCACTCTTACACCTTCACTTCGCTCTTTGTTTCTTTTCTTTATTTTCCTTATCATCTTCTTTTTCTTTTTATAATTCTTTCTTCTTCTCACCCCTTTCCTTCCTTTTCTTGAATTTTCATTCTTTTTCTAATGAACTCCTTGAGTTTCACTTCCATTCATCTCTTGCTTGAATTCCCACACCACACTTCCTTTACTTTGGCAATCACTCATTTTCAGCTTTTAGGAACAACCGACGTAAGGTAGATATTTCTCTTTTTTCATCGGCTTGGTCAAATGTGTGGCATAGAAATGAATTTCAATTAGGCTCAATCACGGCACTAGGGATAAAATTTCACAAGAATAAGGCAAAGGCTCAAAAGATTCAAAGATGGCCTAAGATCACTTCCAGATACGCATGGGAGGGCATTGCATATACAAGACAACATTAGTCTACTACCCAAATGCACCTAGCCAAGACAAACATAATGAGATTATTGAACAAATTTGACATTGAAGAATTGTTCTTTGAGTAATTGTAAGTTCCCTCCAATAAGGATTGGTACTAAAGCTCTCACAGGTCCTTACTCATCTCCACTACTTATGTCAAGCCTAAAACATGAATCCAATCCATAAGTTGCTGAAATTACACATTCAAAGGTCACATACAGTTGAATTCAAAAATCAATACATATGTGATACTCACGCATAGGATCAATTTCCATAGTATGCTCATGTGCACAAAGTTCACAACAAAGATCAATATATCATCTAATCCACACACTCTTCATAAGGGAATACAGATCAACATTCAGATATTTTTCATCAAAAATTTTCAAATTTTTCACATAATTTGCACTAATGTAAGCCAAAAATCTATATAAAATGTGAAAGGTGAATTTTTCACCCCAAAAATTGGTATTTGGTATTATCCACAAAAATTCCCACAAATATTGGTGTAGCATGCACCTCACACCCCAACTTGATTCATGCATTGTCCCCAATGCAACAAAAAGATATGATATGCACTGAAGGACAGTAAAAAGATAGGTAGGGTTAGAGAACACCTCGCAATTGAGCTTCGACAAAAGCACCAATATCTGAAACTAAGAAGATCAATACTATACAACCAAAAAAAGTAAGTAACATGGAATAAAAATAACATAAGTAAATAAAAGCAATTGTACACTAAAAAGCATAAACATAAGCTACTCCTCCACCAAATCTGGATACACGGGATCCGTCAACTCCTCCTCAACTTCTTGCCCTTCAAAACCCTCAAAGAATGGCTTAAGTATTTGGCTATTGACCTTGAATGTCTGGCCATTCTCAGGGTTTGTCACCTCAACAGCTCCGTTGGGGTAGGCCACCTTGACAAGATAGGGGCCATCCCAGCGGGATCGGAGTTTTCCTTGAAAAATTGAGAGGCGAGAATTGTATAAGAGCACTTTTTGCCCGGGCTCGAATGATTTCCGTATGATGGAATTATCATGAAAGATTTTAGCCCGTTCCTTTGAAATTTTAGAGCTCTCATACGCATCTCGTCGAATCTCTTCCAACTCATTCAGCTCTAACTTCCTATGATCACCGGTCATTCTCAAATTAAAATTTAAAGTCTTGATGGCCCAATAGGCCTTGTGTTCCATTTCGACTAGCAGGTGGCAAGCCTTTCCATAAACAAGCGGGTAGGGAGACATGCCCAAAACAGTTTTAAAGGCAGTGCGGTATGCCCATTGGGCATCGGTCAATCTATCGGACTAATCCTTCCTATTTGGGTTAACCATTTTTTCTAGAATATTCTTGATCTCCCTATTGGCTAGCTCAGCTTGGCCATTTGTTTGTGGGTGATAGGCAGTGGATACTTTGTGAGTGACGCCATATTTGAACATTAGAGATGCAAATGACCTATTACAGAAGTGTGATCCACCATCACTTATTATTGCACGAGGCATCCCAAACCTCGAAAAGATGTTCTCTTTGAGAAATTTGACTACGACCCGGTGGTCATTAGTCTTGGTCGGGATAGCCTCCACCCATTTGGACACATAGTCCACTGCCAGGAGGATGTACAAATAACCAAATGACATAGGGAAAGGACCTATGAAGTCGATGCCCCAACAGTCGAATATTTCTATGACAAGCACAGGGGAAAGGGGCATCATGTTTCTTCGGGTCACACTACCCTAACGTTGGCATCTGTTGCATCCCTTGCAAAACGAAACACAATCTTTGATAAGAGAGGGCCAGTAAAAACCTGATTGGAGAATTTTAGATGAAGTCTTTTTCGCTGAAAAATGTCCACCGCAAGCTTGTGAATGGCAAAATGCAAGGATGTCCCGTTGTTCATTCTCAGGTACACATCTTCTCATGACTTAGTCGGCGCAGTACTTGAACAGATACGGGTTGTCGAAGTAGAAGTACTTCACATCTGCCATAAATTGTCTTCGATCTTCTGGGCTCCATTGCAGTGGTATCTGTCCTGTTGCAAGATAGTTACATATATCAGCATACCAAGGACATACAGAATGAATTGAAAGCAAATGCTCGTCAGGGAAAAATTCAGGGATAGGAATGTGCTCATTGGCCTCTTGCACGACAAGCCGGGATAAATGATCAGCCACCACGTTCTCAACTCCTTTCTTGTCCTTGATCGTCAAGTCGAATTCTTGTAGGAGGAGTATCCACCTAATGAGTCTCAATTTTGCATCCTACTTTGACAACAAATACTTCAAAGCAGAATGATCAGTAAAGACAACAATACGTGAACCAATAATGTAAGAACGAAATTTATCTAAGGCAAACACTACCGCTAGCAACTCTTTCTCGGTGGTAGTGTAATTCATTTGAGCCTCATTCAGTGTTTTGCTAGCATAGTGTATCACATACGGTCTATTTTCTTCCCTTTGACTGAGCACAGCACCGACCGCGTAATCACTCACGTCGCACATGAGCTCAAAAAATAGATCCCAATTGGGTGGTCGCATGATCGGAGGTGTGACTAGCATGTTTTTAAGTTTTTTAAAGGATGTCTCACAATCATCCGACCACTGTAATGGGACCTCCTTAGACAGCAGGTTGGTCAAGGGTCGGGCCAATGCACTGAAATTCTTTATGAATCTACGATAAAACCCCGCATGGCCCAAAAATGATCGGATGCCTTTGATGGCTCTCGGCGTGGGGAGGTTGGAGATGGCCTCCACCTTGGATTTGTCGACTTCAATACCCCTTCCCGAAACTATATGGCCAAGCACAATTCCTTCCGTCACCATAAAGTGACATTTTTCCCAATTCAAGACTAGATTCTTCTCCTCGCATCTTGTTAGAACTTTCTCCAAGTTTGCCAAACATCCCTCGAATGAGTCCCCAAACACCGAAAAGTCATCCATGAAGACCTCCACTATCTTTTCCACCATATCACTGAAAATCCCCATCATACAACGTTGAAAAGTCCCCGGAGCATTGCATAATCTAAATGGCATGCGGCGGTAGGCAAAGGTACCATAGGGGCACGTGAAGGTGGTCTTCTCTTGATCCTCCAAAGCAATCTCGATCTGATTTTAGCCGGAGTATCCATCTAAAAAGCAGTAGAATAGATGACCAGCTATTCGTTCTAGAACTTGATCGAGGAATGGCAATGGGAAGTGGTCTTTTCTTGTGCAAGCGTTCAACTTTCGGTAATCAATGCACACCCTCCATCCGGTGATCACTCTTGTGGGTATAAGCTCATTCTCATTATTCTCAACCACCGTAACTCCGGATTTCTTAGGTACTACTTGTGTGGGGCTAACCCACTTACTATCGGCGATTGGAAAAATGATCCCCACATCAAGTACTTTCAGAACCTCATCCCTTACCACCTCCTTCATGATGGGATTCAACCGTCTTTGTGGTTGTCGGGAAGGTTTGGAATCCTCCTCAAGATATATGCGGTGGGTGTAAATGAGAGGGCTTATCCCCTTGATATCCGCAATGGTCCACCCAATTGCTCCTTTATGCTTTCTCAATACCTCCAAGAGTTCTTTTTCTTGTTCCATGTTCAATGTAGAGCTAATGACCACCGCAAATGTTTCACCTTCTCCAATATAGGCGTACTTCAAATGGGAGGGCAAGGGCTTCAACTCCAAGTTGGGCTTTTGTTCATCCGATGGAAAATTTTTCTTTTCTCGATGGGATAACTCCTCGAATGTAGGGATCCACCTTTCCATCCCTTTCAAATCTTCTACCTCCTCACTCTCATCATAATTTTCAAGATCCACCATTCCTCCTTCCTTAAATTTCAACATTCCCTCTAGCTCCAAGTGCTCCTCAACCAAAGTGTCGATTCTATTTACCTCACTTACTTCCTTATCATCACCCAGTTGCTTTGCCAAGTTGAATACATTGAGCTCCATTGTCATATTCCCAAATGCCAACTTCATTAGACCGTTCCTGCAATTTATCACAGCATTAGATGTAGCAAGGAAGGGTCTTCCAAGTATTACGGGAATTTCGGAGCTAAGGTTTGCAACAGGGTGTGTATCAAGTACAATGAAATCGACAGGGAAATAAAATTTATCAATTTGAACTAAGACATCCTCAACTACTCCCCTTCGTGCACGGATACTACGATCCGCCAATTGAAGTGTGATTGAGGTGGGCTTCAACTCCTCAAGTCGAAGTTGTTGATACACCGAGTAGGGAAGAAGATTCACACTTGCCCCCAAATTGAGGAGTGCTTGCTCCACTTGACAATTTCCAATGGTGATGACTATAGTTGGACAACCGGGGTCTTTGAATTTGGGAGGAGTTTTGGTCCTCAATATTGAGCTCACTTGTTCTGTGAGGAATGCCTTCATGTGGATATTCAATCTCCTTTTCACCGTGCATAGATCCTTCAAAATTTTAGCACAAGATGGGATTTGCTTGATGGCGTCGAGGAGTGGAATGTTAATCTTCACCTGCTTAAACATTTCCAAAATATCAGTGTAATTAGCCACCTTGACAGGTGGCTTCAAATGATTCGGAAAAGGGGCAGGCATGGGAGGAATAACTACACAATCATCAAGTAATTTTTCTTTCTCAACAACCTCTATTTATTTCTCTTCACTCACCTCACCCTTGTCGGTGTCACCCAAGATATCGTTTCCTTTTTGCAATGTGGTCTTGGGTGAGACCGTTGGCAAAATAGTTTTGTCAATTTCTTTGCCACTACGAAGGGTGGTGACAGCTTTGAGTTGCTCGCAACTATCTCTCGAAGGCCCCGATGACTCAACAACGTGTTGACCCCTAGGGTTCTCTTGTGGTTGAACGGGGAACTTCCCCTTTTCTTGTTGAGATGCCCCTATAGAGTTTGTCAACTTTGTGAGTTGGGCTCTTATATCATTGATGGCTGTGGCATTTTGGTTATTGATGGTGGTTTGGCTTTGAATGAAGGAATGGATCATATCCTCTAAATTCATTTTGTGAGGAGGTTGGTATGTGGATGAATTGGACGGTCCTTGAGAAAAACTTTGTGAAGGTGGACTTGGAGAAAAATTTTGTGGTGGTGGGTTTGTCGAATACCCTTGCGGATTAGTCCGGGGGTATTGGGAGCTAGACGTTTGCCCCTGGCCTTGGTATTGATTTTGGTATTGACCTTACTTAGGAGGCACGGGTGGTGTATGTGCAATTGAACCATGAGGAGTGGGATTCTCATTTTTCCAACTAAAATTAGGGTGATTGCTCCAACCCGGATTATACGTGTTTGAGTGAGGGGAGAATGATTGCCATGGTTGGTTAAATGCATGGACTTGCTCGTGATATGCTTCCTTAAGCGCCGGAATGTTGGGGCACTCCGATGTGGAATGCTCCACATTCTCACATATTGAGCAAAACTCCTCGACCTTTGACACTTGTGACACCTCATGCCTCCTATTGACCTCAAGACTCTCAACCTTCCTAGATAATTTGGCAATTTTTGAAAGTAGGTCCTCCCGGTCACTTAAGTCATAAATCCCTCCCCTATGAGTTTGGCTACTCCCTTGAGGGGAAGACCTTGGTACATCGGTGGGATTAGTAATGTCCCATGACTGTGCATTTTCCGTCAATGCATCAAAATAATCTCAGGCCTCATCGGGGTCTTGGCTCAAAAACTCCCCATTGCACATCATATCAATGAACTGTTGATGGCCTAGTGTGATTCCTTCATAAAAGAAACTCACTATTTGCCATGGTTCAAAGCCATGGTGTGGAATGGACTGTAGCAAATCCTTATATCATTCCCAGCAGTGATAGAATTGTTCATTGGGTAGCTCAGAAAAATTTTGAATTTGTTTCTTTAGGGTGATGGTTTTATGCACCGGAAAAAACTTGTTCAAAAACACGAAAATCATTTGGCCCCAAGATGTCACGGTCCAGGGTCTCAAGGTATGAAGCCACGTTTTTGCCTTATCACTCAGGGGAAGAAGGGAACAATTTCATTCTTGCTATCTCTTCCATATTGTGATTAGGGAGAAAGGTTGCAACTATTTCCTCAAAATCCCTTATATGAGAATAGGGGTTCTCAGTCTCAATTCCGTGGAAAGTGGGAAGTAATTGCAACATCCCTGGTATAACTATGAAGAGATGAGCCTGGACCGGAAGGTGGATGCATGAAGGTGTGGTGGTACGGGTTGGTTGAAGGAATTCCCACATTGACCTCGCCGGAGGATCAATTAGGATATTGTTCCCTTCATTTCTAGGAGGGGGAAATGCATTCGTGGATTGGGTATTCTATGTTCTGGCCCTCCCCCACCCCTTTGCATGTTCGGGTTGGCATCCACATTTTCAAAATTATCACCCGCATCCTCGGGTGGGTCTTGGTCAAGATTCATGTTGGGGCCAAGGGTTTGCCTAACTAACCGATTTTAGTCGTCACTTCCCCACATGCAACAAAATATCTACAAATGAAATTATACACAAACAAGAATAGATACACGAGACAACGTACCTAAGCCCGTGATGAAGATCACGGGACTTACCTCCGTCGTCCGGAAATCACCTTCTTGGTTTGACACTTGCCTTCCCCGGCAACGGCGCCAAAAATGCTTGATGTTTTTCCTTGTTATCCTTAACCCCTAAATATCCTCCCTCAAAATTTATTGTATATGGATGGAGGGGAGTGTCACACTCCCTTTGAGGAGTGTCAAAAGAAAGGGCAAGGAGATGGGAAAATGAGATGGTGGAAATGTGTTATGTGTATGAACAAAAATGCTCCCCAAACGCAAGTAGACTTTTGTGGGTCGTGTTTTACTTGGCGATATTCCAAGGTCGTTTCCACGGGGAAGGATGTAAACCAATGGGAAGTGATTTTGGGCGAAAAAAAGTGTAAAATTCTTTGTTGTTGAAAGTTGTTTGGTGAAGTGTGTTTTGGTGAAAATAAAATGAGAAACAAATGTTGGCTAACCCAAGGGATCACTCCAATAGGAATGCCATCTCAACTCGAATCCTTCCTCCAATAAACCATAAATGAATGATTGATTCGTGGGAAGCTAGGGATAAGAAAGGTGAGTATCTAAGCATAAATCGTGACTAGGCCTACGGAATATCAAAGACTCACCAGTTTATCCACCCTCAACCCAGTCAAACCGAACCATTGAACTCTGAAAGAAGGGAGGAGAATGAGTTGAAATGTCATACCCAATTGGAGGTTCCCCTTGGTTTAGCCAACTAAAGGCTTTTAGCTACTCATGCTTTGGATGAAATTAACAATGTAATGAGAATGCATTGCAAAGGAATGAAGTTCTTGAGTAACTAAATGCACACAAACATAAGCTATAAATGAAAGTAATGAATACCCATTTTAAAAGTAAGAAAAAGAAGAACTTTGATGCATTGATGGTAAAAGCTTTAAAAGAGAAATAAACTTACAATGAACTTGCACGAACTAGCATTAATGTCATTCAATGAAGCTTTAAAGGCTCTTACAGAAGATTACAAGACAATCTATTGAAGAAAATGTGAAAATCTCAATTTTATCTCTCTAGAACACTATTCATCATCTTCTACCAGACTCTCTCTCTCTATCTCTGTATCTCTCTGTAACCAATGTTGAATCCCCAATGCTGGAGTCCTCTTTCCCCCCAAAATGTCCTTAGTGTCCTCTCTCAGCTCTATGATGTGATCTCAATCCTTAGGGGTCAAGAGGGACAAGCTGGACAGGGGAGTGCAGAGCTAGCCTGCACACCCAGCTCCCTTCTTCCTCTCTCTCTTCATTTATCATTCCAGCCTTCAAAGTCAAAATAGGGGTGGTACAAAGTACTGGAGGAGTCAGAGACAAGTGGGGGAGGGGTTGGTGGGTCCCTCAAAAATGGTGGGGTTTAGTTGCAGAGATTGGGGCAGGAATAGCAGACCGTACCGGTACCCCAAACTCCAAAGGCTGGACCGTACCGGTACTCTATGATCCAGTGGCCAAACCGTACCGATACTGTGTACCGGTACGCTTCTGCTGCTTTGTCTGATTTTTTTGCTTTCTTCAATCCTGAGCCACTCTTTAGCCACTCTTTCATCCTAATTCATCTCAACTCATTTGGGAAGGCTTTAAGAAGCCTCATTTAGCGCTCTTTTTCTGCAAACACCAAAAATCATCATTACGCGCAATAATAAAACAACTTCAATCAATTAACCCCCAGAAGCACTTGAAAATAGGATGATTAGCACCTAAAATATGCAAAGTTTTGTGCTAATCAGTGTACAGTCACTGGTTGGCGTATGTGTATAGACTATCGAAAGTTGAATTCACTCACCAGAAAAGATCATTTTCCCCTACCTTTCTTAGATTAAGTCTTAGAGAGAATAGTCAGTCATTCATATTATTGTTTCTTATATGGATATTCCAGCTATAATCAGATTAAAATTGCAATCGATGATCAAGAAAAAATAACTTTTACATGTCCCTTTGGCACTTTTGCTTATAAAAGAATGCCTTTGGGATTGTGTAACGCTCCAGCTACTTTTCAGCATTGTATGTTAAGTATTTTCAGTGATATGGTGGAGCGATTTTTAGAAGTTTTCATGGATGATTTTTCAGTGTATGGTGATTCATTTGAATTATGTTTAGAAAATCTTGAAAAAGTCCTTACTCGATGTGAAGTGGCAAATCTTGTTTTGAATTGGAAAAAATGTCATTTTGTGGTCACATAGGGTAATGTTTTAGGTCATGTAGTTTCTGTAGAGGGAATTGAAGTTGATAAGTCTAAAATTTATTTGATAGTCAATCTCCCTCCACCCAAGACTATAAAAGATGTCCGATCCTTTCTAGGTCATGCAGGATTCTAGAGAAGATTCATTAAAGATTTCAGTTCGATATCTAGGCCTATCTGTAATCTTTTCTGTCAGGATGTACCATTTGATTGGAATGATGCATGTCAATTATCTTTTGATAGACTAAAAAGCATGCTTATTTCTACACCAATTATGCACCCTCTTGACTGGTCCTTACCTTTTGAATTAGTGTGTGATGCCAGTGACTATGCACTAGGAGTTGTTTTAGGCCAAAGAATAGAGAAAAAATCATATATGATTTAATATGCAAGCAAAACTTTAAATGATGCACAAATGAATTATTATACCACAGAAAAAGAATTGCTTGTTGTTGTGTTTGCTTTAGATAAATTTCGTTCATATTTGGTTGGATCCTCAATCATTGTTTTTACTGATAATGCAACCTTGAACTATTTTCTCACCAAGAAGGATGCTAAACCACGTCTCCTACGTTGGATACTATTGCTTCAAGAATTTGATCTGATCATCAAAGACAAGAAGGGAGTTGAAAATGTGGTAGCTGATTATTTGTCAAGGCTGACTTATGATACAAAAGAGGAGTCCATGTCAATCAAAGAAACTTTGATGAGCAATTATTTGCAGTAACAGAAGTACCATGGTATGCTGATATAGCCAATTATTTAGCCTCAAGTACCATTCCTTTTCATTATACCTGGACCGAAAGAAAAAAAAAATTTGGGTGAGGTATGCAATTTCTTTTGGGAAGATCCCTATGTGTTTAAGTATTGTAAAGATCATATAATAAGGCGTTGTGTATCCAATCACGAATTCGTTCAGGTCATCTCATTTTTGTCATTCTGAAGCTTGTGGAGGGCATTTTTCTTCAATGAAAACCGCTGCTAAAATTTTGCAGTGTGAATTTTATTGGCCCACTCTTTTTAAAGATGTGCATGTTTTTTGTCTAAATTGTGACCGGTGTCAAAGAATGGGGAATATTTCAAAAAAAAATATGATGCCTTTAAACCCTATTTTAGTCATTGAAATTTTTAATTGTCGGGGCATCGATTTTATGGGACCATTTTCCTCATCCTTTGGTTATCTATACATTTTGGTTGTCGGTAATTATGTTTCCAAATGGGTAGAAGTAATCCCATGTCGAAATAATGATCACCGCACAGTGATCAAGTTTTCAAAAGAAAATATTTTATCAAGATTTGGAATTCCCATAGCCATTATCAGTGACAGGGGAACACATTTTTGCAATAAAATTTTTGAAAACCTCATGAAAAAAATATTTGATTTCTCACAAAATATCTGCCCCTTATCATCCCCAAACAAGTGGACAAGTTGAATTGGCCAATAGGGAGATAAAATACATTTTAGAAAAAATGGTAAATCCATACCGCAAGGATTGGTCTTTGAGACTAACTGATGCACTTTGGGCTTACCGTACTGCATACAAAACTATTTTAGGAATGTCTCCTTATCGATTAGTTTACGGTAAACCAAGTCACTTGCCTGTAGAATTGGAACATCGAGCATATTGGGCAATCAAAATGGTGAACTTTGATATTGACAAAGCAAGTGCATCCCGCAAACTTCAGATTAATGAATTAGAAGAACTGAGAAATGAAGCATATGAGAATGCTAAGATTGCCAATTCTAGAATGAAAATTTTTCATGATAAGAATATTGTGCGGAAGTCTTTTGAGCCATCTTAAAAAGTCCTGTTATATAATTCAAGACTCTGTTTATTTCCTGGTAAATTAAGGTCGAGATGGACAGGCCCCTACATTGTTAAGAAATTTTTTGATCATGGGGCAATTGAAATTGAGAATCCATTATCTAGAAATGTTTTCAAAGTTAATGGTCAAAGGCTTAAGCTGTATCCTGATGAATTTGTTCAAAATCTGAGTTCCTTTCAATTGATGGAATCAGTGTATGTGCTTTGAAAAGTTTTTATAAGTATTTGATTGTAAATAGTAGTACTAATCGTTTGTTGTTTGTCTTACAGTTTAGGTTTTGCACTACGGATTTGTCTCGCCTCTAGATCTTATTAGAAATTGTCTAATATTCTATTTCATTATGCTATACATTGAGGACAATGTGAAATTTAGGTTGGGGGGAGGGAACAATTCATATTCATCTTTTTGACTGGCAGATGTTAAAGAACCGGATAGCGAGTCAATTTTTGAGTCAATTTTCAAAAATTTCACAATTTTCAAAATTTTCCAATGATGGTTGTGCAATTGTTTTGGTTTAGTCTGACCATGCTACGCATTTTTTCAAAAGATATACATTATTTGATCATAGCAAAAGCAAGGTTCATTAGAAAGTTAGAAATTGTTGAAAATCAATCAAAACCCTTGTGCGGAAAAAGTTCATTTGCCAAACACCGACGAGCAAATCGTCTCGATGGTTGTGTAAAGTGTGGTTGCTTAATGCATTTGAGAGAATACAATCAGTGTGTGGAACTAATTTCAGGTCAAGCGTTAGATCGTCTTGACTGGATTAAGTATGGGCAAAGTAAGGATTACCCTGAGACGCCATCTTATTTCAGTCCCATGTTTTCAAGATACGTGAGACAGGAGATTAATCGGGTCACTGATGTCATTGAATTAGAAGATTCTGATTAAATCAATTTTGATAAAGGAATGCATGAATTTAGATTTGTGTAAATATGATTGTTAGTTAATTGTAGAATGTTAGTAATTTAATATCGAATGATAGTAGTTTAATGCGTAATTGTGGAATTAAACTGATATTTGAAACTGCAAAAAAAAAAACTGAAGCAGAAAAACAGCAGAAGTTCAGCAGTCAGCAGCCTGCAGGAAGCAATCCAAAAAACAGAAGGATCCCACCGTCTGGACGGTGGTGGTGGTGTCTGGATGGTACTGCCTATTATAAAAACCAGCAGCGTGAATTGATCAGTTCCAGCGTCTCCCTCGCAAAAAAAATACGAATTCCAGCAGCTCTCTCGCACCTTCTCGCCTCAAATTCTCTTCACCTAGCAGTTTTTCTTCGAGTCCCTTCCAATAAAACTCTTACCCATACTATTTCATAGGTTCTTACCGATCAAAATCCGTTGAAAGCTGAAATCAAGAGAGAAATCAAGAAAAAATGGATCCAAGAATGAGAACAAAAGGATCTTCGATTCGGGCAACGAGAGGCCAATCTTCGCAACCCGAAGCACCCCCGCAGCAACCCCAAGGGAAAAATGTTTACAATGCTGCGATGTTTGAGAACATCGATCAACAAGTTTGGTATGATAATTATTATTTGTGAAAGGCCTGTTGTTTATGAAGATTTTGAGCATATCGGGGTAAGACAGAATCTTGTTGCCCGTGGTTGGTTAAATTATGTTAAGTTTGTTGCTCCTATGTATGAATGCCTACTTCGTGAGTTATACAGTAATGCAAAAGAAACCAAGCTTAGGGAATTCTGTGTTGATGTTAGGGGAGTGGCTTTCCAAGTTACACCAGCCACTATTGCGAATTTTTTCCATCCCATCCCGAGACATCCAAACCTGCAATATCCTTACACTGAAATGCCTAATATAACTGAGATTGAGATAGAAATGACAGGGAATCCAGACTATGTATGGGGTAGGCCTAATAAATACATTAAGCAAGGGGACTTGACGGACAAATATCGGATTTTGAATTTGATAACTATGAATAGTTTGTTACCCCAGTCCCAGAAAAACCAGATATACACTAAGAGAGCCTACTTCCTCTATGCATTTGGGATGGGACATACGATTGATTTTCCCAACTTGATTATGGACCAAATGATGTTGACTGTGAAAGTAAGGAAGACCTCACTCTCATTTGCTATGTTAGTATCTGAGTTGTGCAGGAGTAAGGGAGTGATCACGGATCCCTCATGGCCAACGGTAGAGCATTTTGCACCCTTGGACAAGACGTCTTTGAGAAAGATCCATGGAGGGCAACCCAAGGAGCAGCCTGAGGTACCACCCGCGTCGCATGCAGAACCATTTCCAGGAGGTGTATATTTTCACCCACCAGAGGAGCCTCAGCCACAAGAGGAGCAGCCATATATTCCGGTTGATGACATGTCCGACCAACAGATATTGCTAGGGTTGGAGACCAGTATTACCCAACTAGGGACCAGCATCACCCAGCTCGATCAACGCATGGCTGACTACGAGCAGAATCAGAGGAGATTTTGAGGCTACTCAGAGGACATTACAGCGGAGGCCATCTACTTCATGATCAGAGACTTCAGAGATTTCACATTACTACTACTATCTTTCCTGAACACTTTTAAATTATGCATTTCCTTTCAGTATTTATGTTTTAAATGTTGTTTTGAATTTGGTTTTTAAGTTAATCTAGTTGGTTTATTGTTTTTGGTTAAATTTTGTTAAGTTAGGATGAGTATTTCATGTGATTCACGTTACAATTAGGTTATTATTCTTATGCTTTGTAGGGATACCCTTAACCCGATTGCACGGGATTTTCATATAATAGTTGTGCACTATCTTAAGATTTTCATAGAAACTCATTCTTTTGAACACGTAGAATTCCTTATTTTGAGAAAACATCCTGAAATATTACACTCCTTTATTAAGCTTACATATATAGTGGAGATGCAAAACCCATTGCAGATTTTGAGCCAATCATCCTTGGAGAGATATTTCACATTTACTCAAGTAAGAATTTATTATTCAAGAGGATAAATCTCTTTGAATAATCTCATTATTTTTGTTTTGATTAGCACTTATTCAATAACATGGTTAGCATTTTTCTTAAATTTTTAATTCGGAATTATGTAGGTGTATGATTTCTGGGAAATGATCTTAGGCCATTTTTGCTTTAATTTTGAGCCTTAGTCATTCCTTTTACAAAATTATATCCCTAGTTAGCCGTGATTGAGCCTAAAAGTATAATTTCATTTTCATGAAACCCATATGATAACCGAGCCATAGAAAAATATATTTGACTAACCCTTGCAATCTAATTTTCTTGCACCCTCTTTTAAAGTCAGTATGATACCAAAAAGCAAAAGCAAAGAAAGGAGAAAAGAAGAAGATGGTGGCTATAGTTCAAGGATAGAAAACATTACGTGGAAGAAAGAAAAAGAAAAGAAGAAAAGAAATAAAAGAGCCAAGAACGTGAAAAATGAGAAAGAAAATGAAAGAATGGTGAATACCATGTGTGTGAAATTTTTGAAAAGTTAGGAAGAGGTCTGCCACAATACTCAAGAAAGGATAGCATTTGAATACTTTTGACGTCATTTCTTAAACCCTAAACTCATGGTCACTTTATAACCTTATTAAAGTCCTTTTTGATTCCAGAAGTCATGCATATATATGATTTCCACCTATTCATGAGAAAGGAAGAGTGTTGATAATGTGTTTGATGCAGTGTTAATATTCTTTCGTGAGATTATGCCAAATTCCAGTTTTATTCAAATAACCATTCTTTTGACATTACATGTGAAATTACTTGCTTTGTTAACAATATTCTTATCACATGTAATTTTTGAGTGATAGTCACTATAACGAGAGTGTGTTCTTTGCTGAGTGATTTCTAGGAAAGGATTGATGTCGAGACTAAGTCTTGTACAACAAAGTGAAGGGTGGTGATATTTCTAAAGTTATTTTTAGAATAAAGGAATCATTGCACACACACGGGTTTTTCTGAAAATATATGAACAATGTTACAACTAATGTGTGTTACTCTTATAGTGATCAGGGAAAGGAGGTATCCTGGCAACACAGAGAAATGGTGATTTAATTTTATCTGTGAAAAATATGAATTATTGTACCCTAACTTTTGAAGTTTGCAGGTAGCTTCACTAGAAACCTTCACAAGACAAAACTCGTCCACTAGGGATCACCGAGGGGTTTAACGGCTTGTTACATATGCTAAATGCAATCGTGGAATCTATGACAATGATTTTGGGTTTGTTATTTGTTTTTATTACTAGGGACTAGTAATGTTTTAGTTGGAGACTAAAGACTTTTCTACTATTTCATCAACACTACTCCTATCTTTGTAACTACTGAAACAAATAAAACAAAACAAAGCATCCTACTCCTCGTCATCCTCATCTCCACTCCCCTCCTCATCACTCTCGTACTCACTACCCTCCTCATCATCGGAGTCATCATCATCGAAGCCCTCCACCTCAACAATAGTAGAGGCCATAGGGGCAGGGGTGGAGGGTCCAGCAGTACGAGGCGGAGGCACATCAGGGATCGGCTCTCCCGGGAAGGTGTGCTCATAGAGGATTGCCACCGTCCGGACGGTGGTGATGGCGTCCGGACAGTGGGCAAACCACCTTAAACCTTCTATCTTCTCCCATTGGTCAGCTAATGCAGCCAAGGCACCTAATTGGCTAGTCTATGTCTAACCGCCTCAATCACCTCCCCATCCTCTATAAATAGGCCAGCTCAGCTTCATTTTCAGTGTTCTCAGTCAGAGAGAGTGGAGGGAAGTTCAGGAGAGTCAGAGTCTTCATCAGATAGTCAGAGACAGTCAGAGAGTGTGAGAGAGAGAGAGAGAGAGATACAGTACAGCGAAGCCCTGCCGTATGCTTGAATAAAAAATGTTGTTGTTTCCTAACCTCTAAACACCATCCCTTAATGTGTATATGATTTAGGTGCTAAGGGAGTGTCACTCTCCCTTGGGATGTTGTCAAAAGAAAGGGCAACGAAATGGTTGATGGAATGAAATGAAATGTATGAAATGGAATGTGCGAAATGAACAAAAGTGCTCCCCAAGCGCAAGGAGTCCTTTGCTTGTTGTGTTTTACTTGGAAAAGTATTCCAATGTCGTCTCCTCAAGGAAGGAAAGTTCAAGTTTGGTGAAGGTGATTTTGTCAAAAAGGAAAAGTGTAAAATCTTTTGTTTGAGTTTTGGTGTTTGAAGTTTGTGAATGAAAATACAATAAAAACAAGTGTTGGCTAATCCAAAAGGTTCACTCCAATGGGAATGCCCAATCAACTCAAAACCTTCCTCCGAGGGTTTATAGATGAACGATTGATTCGTGGGAAGTTAGGGATAAGATAGGTCACTATCTAAGCATAAACCGTGACTAGGCTTACGGAATATCAAAGACTCACCAACTTCTCCACCCTCAACCCAGTCAAACCGAACCATCGTACACCGAGAGAGGAAAGAAAATGAGTTGAATTGGAAAACCCAAGAGGAGGTCTCCCTTGAATTAGCCAACTAAAAATCTAGCTACTCATGAAAGCAAGAAAGGAATGCATAATGTAAAGAGACATAATGAAGAAGTAAAACATGGAATTTAACTTAAAGCAAGAAAACTTAAGCTATGAAGAAAAATATACAATACCTATTTTAAAGCAAGAAATGAAGAAAACTTGGAAGCAACAATGGTGGAATCTAGAACATGTGATTAAACTTGAAATGTACTTGAAGTAAATGACATTAAAGACATTAAATGAAGATTACAAGATCCTTACATTAAACTACAAGTGAAAAGATGGAAGAAAATGCAAAAACATAAATATTTCTACTATTCATCTTCTTCCTAACTATTCTAAGCTTAGGTAGCCACCCCTTGAATGCTTGTGAATGCTAAATATATGGTGTGTTTTCCTTCAAATTTCGTGCATGGTGGTCCCCCCCTAGCTGTGTGAAAGGCCTTCATCATTAGGGGCTGAATGGATGGGTGTTGCAGGCTAGGACAAACCTCCCCCAGGCTACCCCTTCTCTCTCTCGTCCTCATTAATACCCAAGCCTTCAAAGTCTTCAAGTAGGGTGTAGGAGGCATGGTTGTAGGGATAAAATGTCGGGCTAGGTGTGGGAGAAGTGTAGGTGGGACCCCCAAGCAAGTGGAGCATGATTGCAGGCGATTCTGGACTGTCAGGCACGGCGTACCGGTACGCGTACCGGTACGGTTTGGCTACTGGAGTTCTGCGTACCGGTACGGTTTTTCTGCTCCGAACTAGTAGTTGTAGAATTGGAATAACTTTTGATCTAACGGTCCGATTGAGCTGAAATGTTTACACAATACCTAAGACATCTAGATATACAACTTTCGTGTTTTGAACTTTTTCATATTGGAATCGGATCATGGTAAAAATGGAGTAATATCGAGACTCTGTTTCCAGATGGTGTGGTTGCTAGTGCTTTTGTTCCCAAATACCAGTACCTCCTTGATTTCTTCACTTTTAAGCCTCCAAATCTTCATGTAATGTGTCCATGCCCTCACCACACATCCATCATCGTTGCAAGGTCCTAAAATCAATCATTTAAGCTATAAAAACTTGCAACATTGAAAATTCAACATTATTCATAAAATTGGCTAACACTAAGTACTTATATGCAAAAGTTGAGTTAAAATGAATGTAATGAGGCCTTCAAATATACAATATTTTGTGCTCATCACACCCCCCAACTTAAGTTTTGCTAGTCCCTAGCAAACAAAATATAAAAAGCATGCAAACAAAATAAAACATATACCAATTTCGCAATTGCATTTAGCACATGCAACAAGCCTTTAAACCCCTAGGTGATCTCTAGTGGACGAGTTTTGTCTCGTGAAGGTTTTCAGTGAAGGTACCTACAAACTTCTTTTCTTAGTATCCAATATTAAAGCATATTCTCTTATGTTAATTAGCACTGGGATGTCAAAATAGCTTGCTCAACACACCCGAACTAATCACACATGAGGCACATCATAGCCTTAAATGCTATTCTAGAGTATCCACATACACATTCATTTTCAAACTCGTGTGTGTGTGAAATGAACATGTAATTTAAACATTTACACAATGGAGTTCACATTCACTTTGGCTATCGAAATTAAGCTTCGATGCAAACTCACCAAGGGTGTCTCTCACAATGAATCACACTCTAGTTATCTTGGCATGCTCTCCATGTGTATATGTGAGATGGAATCTTGTGCTCAAAACGAAATAAGCTCACATATAATCCAAAAATGAAGTTCATGCATAAAAATGAAACAACCTTGGCATAATCTCATGAAATGAATGCTAGGGCATTAGATAGCAAAATCAACTTCTCTTGTTCTTTTAAAAGTATGCATCCCCATGCTTCTCTAGATCATTTAGGACTTCAAGGGTTGTATTGAGGCCTTGGGGTGATATTAAGGTAAGGGAAAAAGAAGGATATAGGATAACAAAAGAGGGTTATTCCGAGTGAATGACTTTTATTTCAAAAAGATCTCCCTTTTTATGGGATTTCTAGGCTAACACCATCACCACACTCTTTGTTTCTTTTCTTTCTTTTCCTTAACATTTTCCTTTTCTTTTGTCGTTCTTTTCTTCTTCTCACCCTTTTTTTTCTCCTTTTCTTGGATTTTCAATCTTTTTTTTTTTTCTCATTCAACTCTTTTGAGTTTCAACATCATTCATCCCTTTTGTTGAGTTTCCGCCATACTTCCTTCTCTATTATCATCACTCATACTTAGCACTAAGAACAACCAAGGTAAGGTAGATATTTATCATTTTCAATGGCTTGGTTACATGTGTGGCATAGAAATGAATTCAATTAAGGCTCAATCATGGCACTAGAGATAATGTTTCACAAGAAAAAGGCAAAGGCTCAAAGCATTTCAAAGATGGCCTAAGATCATCTCTAGATAAGCATAGGAGGAGCATTTTGGGTTTCAAGACAAAGTCAATCAACTACCCAAAAGCTCCTAACCAAAACAAGCATAATGAGATTATTGAACAAATTTGGAATTTGAAAAATTGTTCCTTGAGTAAATGTAAGTTCCCTCCAAACAAGGATTGGCATTAAAGCTCACATGGGTTCTTACTCATCTCCACTATTCATGTCAAGCACTCAAATGTGAACTCAACCCGTAAATTGCCAAAATTACAAGTTCCTAGTGCACTTATGGTTGAGTTCAAATGCAAACAAGTATGTGATACTCTTGGCAATAGGATAAACTTCTATAATGTGCTCATGTATTCAAAGTTCAAAATGAAGATCAAGCAATCAAAACTCCCACAACAATTAGGATAGGGGAATATAGTTCAATATTAGATACTTTACACACAAAAAAATTGACCAAAATTTTTTAAAATTTATTTTTGAAATTTTCACATTTCCCATTATTTTATACAAAAAGTGGTGGAAAATGCCACAAAAAGCTTGTTTACACCCCCCAACTTAGACTAGAACATGATACCCAATAAGATTTTCTACAATGATGCCCAAGTGAAATGAGTCCAAATTAGGAAGAGGTAAACAACATTCATGCTAAAATCTACACTACAACATTTATGAAAATAAAAATATAACAATAAAAGAAATCTAACTACTATGTACATGGAAACAAAACAAAAAAAAACTCATGTCAATCCGGCTTCAATTCGGATATGAGCTTGCGCCCATTGATTTTTTTGGTTTTAACATTTTTTTGTTGTATAAATGTCCTTACTAACCCATCTATCCAACAATGCAAATGATAAGAAGTCAAAAATCTCAACCAAATAGAAGTGTAGGCAAGTTTATGCAATCCCAACAATGGAGTGTACAATTTCTCTTTATAAGTTTCTACACTTAACTCCATTGCAATGCCCTCCCCAAGTTGAGAAATATGAATCTCAACACCACTCATATATGGAAAAATGACCTTGGGCTCATTAGCCTCTTGTGCGATAATAACTTCATTAAATTTTTCACAAACTAGAGTGGTGGGAGATTCAACATCAATAGGCATTTCATTGGGATGATCAACCTCAATACATTGACTATGCTCAAGGTGTTGTTCTTCAAGCATAGCAATAATAGCATTAGTCAATGTATCAAGTTGTTGGGTTATTTGGGCATTGAATTCCATTTGGTATTGCATAAAATCGCACAAAATATTTTCCAATTCTTCTTCGGTTGAGTTCCCATATGTTGGATATTGGGAAAATTCATTTGGTGGTGTGAGATTGGACGAAAAATTACAAGGTTCATTCTCCCAACCATAACTCGAATAACTCGGTGTATCATAATGGTTGGGGTAAAAATTTTCGAAGGCCAAAAATGAATTTGAACATTCGCATGCAAAGTCCTGAACCGGATAATTTATTGGGCACACACAAGAGATGAGCCCATAGTCATCACAAATCTCACACACATTTTCATAATATGGGACATTTGATACATTTTCATAATAATTATAAGACATTATATAAAACACAAACTAAAACAAAATATATACAAGAGAGACGACATACCTTGGCCCGTGATGAAAATCACGAGACTTACCATGCCGTCCAAAATTACCTCCGAACTCGACGCTTAACCTTCCCCGGCAACGGCGCCAAAATGCTTGGTGAAAAACGTTGTTGTTTCCTAACCTCTAAACACCATCCCTTAATGTGTATATGATTTAGGTGCTAAGGGAGTGTCACTATCCCTTGGGATGATGTCAAAAGAAAGGGCAACGAAATGGTTGATGGAATGAAATGAAATGTATGAAATGGAATGTGCGAAATGAACAAAAGTGCTCCCCAAGCGCAAGGAGTCCTTTGCTTGTTGTGTTTTACTTGGAAAAGTATTCCAAGGTCGTCTCCTCAGGGAAGGAAAGTTCAAGTTTGGTGAAGGTGATTTTGTCAAAAAGGAAAACTGTAAAATCTTTTGTTTGAGTTTTGGTGTTTGAAGTTTGTGAATGAAAATACAATAAAAACAAGTGTTGGCTAATCCAAAAGGTTCACTCCAATGGGAATGTCCAATCAACTCAAAACCTTCCTCCGATGGTTTATAGATGAACGATTGATTCGTGGGAAGCTAGAGATAAGGTGGGTCACTATCTAAGCATAAACCGTGACTAGGCCTACGGAATATCAAAGACTCACCAACTTCTCCACTCTCAACCCAGTCAAACCGAACCATCGTACACCGAGAGAGGAAAGAAAATGAGTTGAATTGGAAAACCCAAGAGGAGGTCTCCCTTGAATTAGCCAACTAAAAATCTAGCTACTCATGAAAGCAAGAAAGGAATGCATAATGTAAAGAGACATAATGAAGAAATAAAACATGGAACTTAACTTAAAGCAAGAAAACTTAAGCTATGAAGAAAAATATACAATACCTATTTTAAAGCAAGAAATGAAGAAAACTTGGAAGCAACAATGGTGGAATCTAGAACATGTGATTAAACTTGAAATGTACTTGAAGTAAATGACATTAAAGACATTAAATGAAGATTACAAGATCCTTACATTAAACTACAAGTGAAAAGATGGAAGAAAATGCAAAAACATAAATATTTCTACTATTCATCTTCTTCCTAACTATTCTAAGCTTAGGTAGCCACCCCTTGAATGCTTGTGAATGCTGAATATATGGTGTGTTTTCCTTCAAATTTCGTGCATGGTGGTCCCCCCTAGCTGTGCGAAAGGCCTCCATCATTAGGGGGCTGAATGGATGGGTGTTGCAGGCTAGGACAAGCCTCCCCCAGGCTACCCCTTCTCTCTCTCGTCCTCATTAATGCCCAAGCCTTCAAAATCTTCAAGTAGGGTGTAGGAGGCATGGTTGTAGGGATCAAATGTCGGGCTAGGTGTGGTAGAAGTGTAGGTGGGACCCCCAAGCAAGTGGAGCATGATTGCAGGCGATTCTGGACTGTCAGGCACGGCGTACCGGTACGCGTACCGGTACGGTTTTTCTGCTCCAGACCAGTATTTGTAGAATTGGAATAAATTTTGATCCAACGGTCCGATTGAGCTGAAATTTTTCCAAAATACATAAGACATCTAGATCTACAACTTTCGTGTTTTGAACTTTTTCATATTCGAAGAGGATCATGGTCAAAATGAGGTAATATCGAGACTCTATTTCCAGATGGTGTGGTTGCTGGTGCTTTTGTTCCCAAACACCAATACCTCCTTGATTTCTTCACTTTTAAGCCTCCAAATCTTCATGTAATGTGTCCATGCCCTCACCACACATCCATCATCGTTGCAAGGTCCTAAAATCAATCATTTAAGCTATAAAAACTTGCAACATTGAAAATTCAACATTATTCATATAATTGGCTAACACTAAGTACTTATATGCAAAAGTTGAGTTAAAATGAATGTAATGAGGCCTTCAAATATACAATATTTTGTGCTCATCACCGTACCACTTCCAGCCAGCTTTTCTTTTCTTCTACATTTCTGTTATTCCTTTTTACTTGGAGGGTTGAACCTCTCCCACTTTTTGTGCCCTAACCGGTGATAAGGGTGGTAGTGTTTCAACTATTCCTCGAGGAAGGAGTGTCTTGCATTTTATTTTATTTGTAATGGAGCTCTATCGTACTTCTTGCTCGTCTATAGCAATGGGGCGTGAGTAGTCCGCTTATACCCTTCGGTGAAGGATAAACACATATATGATGTTGTTTAAGTTATGGAATTGCCGATGTTTTAACTATGCTTTAATGTTATATATTTACCTCCCATATTGATAGATGGTTACATTTATAATATGCTCATGGTTATGAACACCAAGCGGTACCTAATACTATATACCATACTATCTACTAATTATGTACCTCGTGCATGATATAGTGATGTACATGATTGGGCTTTATGTAACAGTCAATAGATTGGTTATAGACGGGTTAAGTGATGAGCATAGAATATTGCACATCATGTATCTCTTTGCACCCATTTTATACTTGTTTTTGTAGTGAAAATGGGGGAAAATGCATTTAATCTAACATTTAATGGAGTTTCCTGTGATTGTAGGTGACAAGCAGGTAAGGGTGTGTATTAAGTCTCCCATCAAGTGCTTAAAGGCAATAGAGAAGAAGGGGAGGCTTAACAGATGGCTTGGGACATCAAGAAACCAAGAAATGCCAAAACATGAGAAAACCTATCGGTAGAAGTTGGTCAAAACCTACCGATAGGTTTAGTACACTGGATATCTTCTACTGTAGCCTCTGCCAAAACCTACCGGTAGGTTTTGCCTACTGAAAAAAACCTACCGGTAGGTTTTATGATCATTCTACCGATAGGTTTTGCCTAGAAACGACAGAAGGCTGCAATCTCAACTCCACCTACTTCAGAGGCCCACCTCTTGTCACCCCACACATACCCTGACATCTATGACACATTATAATGTTCTCTTACACCTAAAGCCTGATTTTGGTAAGACAAAGCATGGAGGAGGAGGAGAGAGAAGAGGAGTGGTTGGGGGAAGCATGGAAGAGGCAATGTTGGGCCTGTGGTTGCTTGTAGCAGTACCTATACCCCTTCCAATCATATGAAGTCAACTCACACAGACCATGGGAGGGGTATGGACGAATTTGGACCAAACTATTCTCCATTATTCAGTTTTTACACAAGTTTAGAGAAAGAAGCTCAAGGAAGAAGATGAAGTTTTAGAGAGAGAAAGTTAGGTTTTTGCATTTCCTCCACCATTTCAGTTGTAGTAAGCTTTCAATCACTTGTAATATTTACTTCTTGCACTTTAATCCCATTTATTTCAAGTGTAATCAAGTCTAGCTTCATGTTCTTGAATTTCCATGTCTACATTTGGGTTTTTCTTTCCAAGCTTTCTATTTGGGTATGAAATGAATTTGCTTTTGTAGTTTAATTTCTTCTTGCATCAATACAAGTTTTAAGCTTTATTTCATCACCATGTCTCTTTACATATTGTATGTTCTTGCTTTGACTATGGGTAGCTAAGCTTTTAGTTGGCTAATCCAAGGGGAATTTCTTCTTGGATATGCTAAATCAACTCTCCTCCATTCTTCCTCACAATGTAAAGTGTTTGGTTTGACTAGGTTGAGTGCGGACATGGATGTGAACTCTTGATACACCGTATACTTGTCACGGGGTATGCTTGAGCCTACACCTCCACATTAGTCCCTCACGTCCTACGAATCAATCAAACAGCTAGGCACCATTGGTTGAATGAATTGAGTTGATTTGACATTCCTATTAGAATGACCTCTTTGGATTAGCCAACCTTGTTTCTTGCATTTTATCTAAACTCCACTCACCAAAACACAAAACTCTCAAGATTTTATACTTTTCAATTCCTCACAAATCACCCTTCACTACAATTCGACCTTCCCTCCTTGAGGAGATGACCTTAGAATACTCAATTCCAAGTAAAACGCGACATTGCAAGTCTCTCTTCGCTTGGGGAGCACTTTTGCACACACACACATTTCATTCACACACATGATTTTTCCCATTTCTAGCATCGAACCCGAGGGAGAGTGACACTCACCTATTCGTATAAGCCATACACACACAATTCGGGTTCGTGTTTGGAGATTAGGGTGAACAAAAATTTTGAGCTGAAATTTTGACACAAGAAAGAGGACATCCAGATCTACAACTTTCATGTTTTCAACTTTTTCATATTCTAAGTGGATCATGGTAAAAAATAAAAAATATCGGGGTACTGCTACCAAATAGTGCAGGTGCCGGTACCAATATTCCAGTAGGCTTAGGTACCAGTACCTATGATACCAGGTACCACTACCTTCTTGATTTCTTTCACTTTTAAGCCTCCAAATCCTCATGTAATGTGTTCATCTCTTCACCACTCATCCACACTTACTTGCAGGGTTCCAAAAGTCATCATTTACCCTATGATTACCTGCAATATCAAAATTTTCACATTATTCACAAATTCGACTAACTCTAAGTAATTAAATGCAAAGTTGAGTCAAAATACATGTAATGAGACCATTAAATATGCAATATTACGCGCTCATCAAAGAGCTCTCGGAACGCTCCCCAAGTCATTGCCTCTATGTTCTTTGAGGCCTTTGCTTAATCCCACCATAGATGAGCCTCTCTATCAAGATGGAACGCAAATAGCCTTATCTTAATGTGATCTCTATAGCCTCTAAGATCTTGTCTACTTGTTGGAACCAATGATCGGCCACCATCGGATCCACCCCTCCCATAAAGGTTGGCGGTTTGTGTGCCTTGAACCTCTAGAGGTTACTCGAGCCTCCTTGGCCCATGTTGGCACTGGCTTACATAAAGGAGGTAGCCATTGTGCCCATAGCCTCCATAAAGGCTTGTTGATCAAAGGCCGGTGGTGGTTGGTTGTTGTTCCGCCCATCCCCTCGGTCGTTCTAGTGTCCTCTTCCTCTATTTGTCATGTATACACACATAAGATAGCAATAGAGCACTTAGTATCCTAAGGTTTGGGACCAAAGTTACAAATTTGGAAATTTAATTTTTCTCTTGTCTCACTAGTAGGAGGTATGCCACCCACTAGTAGACATCCCAAACTATAAATTTTCCCATCCTTTCATTTTCGACCCCTAAGGTTATGTTTTCTAACCCTAGTGTCACATTTTCATACACATAGAATCATGCATATAATCACATATCACACAACATGTAGCATTTAATGCACATAACATGTAATGCACAATTGATGCAATGGCCTACACTCATGCCCCACAAGCCTTAGGTAAATCGAGAACCAAGGCTCTGATACTAAGTTGTGACGCCCCAAAATTCGGGGGTCCTTTCTCAATCCGTTGATCATCCATCAACCCACGGAAGTATGCTCGTGAGTACTGATTAGTACTTAAAATTAGCATTTTATTATGCCTTTTTTAGACTAATTGTACTTTGATGGAGTTTAAGTGATGACATTTCAGGTCTTAAAGTGAACAAGGACTCAAGAACAAAAAATATCACATTTGAGTGTAACACCTGCACATTAGGGAACAAAATTGGAGAAGCTTGGAGCAAAGCAAGAACGTTTGAACGCCAACTCACGTTCGAACGTCCACTTGAATTGATTGAGGACCAGAATGATGAGTGCAAAGCGCCAAGATGTGCATGAAGTGTGGAAATAGGTTTCCACAGAAGACCACAGGCCACTTGAGTGAGAAGCTCAGACCCCATCTGGCATTCGAACGCCCATAAAGCAAAGACAGAAGAAACGTTCGAATGCCAGACAGCGTTCGAACGCCCATAAAGCAAAAACAAATACAACGTTCGAATGCCAACTCACGTTCGAACGTTCTCCACAGATTGACTGCAGAGTAGTTGGTTTTATACTTGGACTTGGGCGGCATACACTATTCCTTCACCCACTCTTGTCTCCTCCACTTGCCTATAAATACTCTCATTGTTGGAGAGCATAGAGAGGAAGTAGAGAGCTTGATGGAAGTTTAGACTCCCACTCATTTTGTAATAGAATCATCTTATATTTCCTTATATGAAGTATTAGTTGTTCTAAGAGATTTGTTTGGCATTAGTCCAACATCTCTTAGCTTGTTGTAAGATTAGTTTTATGCTTATGCTTTCAATTACATGCATAGAAGGAGACAGCTTACCTTTGGTTGTGGATCACCCTCCAAAAGTGACTACCTTTCTTCTACTTTTAATTTTTGTTTCATTCACTTCCATTGCTTGAGCTTCTTTCTTCCCTTAGAGGAGTGAAACTCTTCCACTTTTCTAGAGTTTCGCCAAAGCCGTGAAAGGTGGAACGTAATTCACTCATTCTTTGTCGAAGATCGGCTCCTTGTTTATTGTGTTTTGTTTTGTGAACCCTCTACTTGGAGGAATGAGCATCACTCACTTTTCTAGCTTTACCAAAGCCATGAAGAATGAGTAGTTGCTCATTCACTCTTTAGTAAGAGGAGAAGGACATGTATAAATTATCTGGATGCTTTATATTCCCCATGCTTATTGAATGAGTGATTGCATCTAGCAAAGCTAAGGTACTTTGTATAATCAAGAGTTCTTTCTATTACATAGATAACTCTTGCATAGAAAGACTCGTTGGTTCAAGGCAAGTACCCCGGCTAGATCTTCATGACTACCCTTCAATCTTCACCATTATTGTGCTTCAATTAAAGAATGAAAATGGAACATTAATGTCATGATTGGATGTCTTGTAGAAACACTTGCTTGTTTGTAGACGGGTTAAGTCTCGGCATAGACAATTCTTGTAAACTTCTAGAAAGACATCGGAATCATGTTCTTAATTCTCATAATCCACATTTATCTTCCGATTAACCTGCTGTTGACACGGGGGTTAATTGAGTTATCAAACACAAGTATAACAAACCAGATAATTGACTACATGTCCAGATCCTTGAACTAAAGAGTGTCTCTTTTACATTAAAAGTTTATCTCATATTTTGTTTAGAAAATTCTCTTGGAAATAATCTTATATTCTGTCCAGGAAATCTCACACCTCACACAACTTCAAATCTCAAGGGTTACAATCAATAGGTCTCCACCACTGCTTATCTCAAAACACCAATAAGAGTTCCCTATGGATTCGACTCCAGACTCAAACCGGATTATTACTACAGCTTAACCGACTGCACTTGGGTGTACACATTTCGGATCAAGTCAAGTACCACATAACCCGATACCACGTCATTATACCCCATACACCGGTATCATAACCAAAGCAAACCATGGTCAAAGTCTCCTTTGTACGGGAGCCCTACCCAATCCATAACCCCAATGATTAGGCTTATCATTGTCCATTTATATCATCCAAGGAGGAGCGCTCAAGATGTGAAGGCCCTTTAGTGTTACATTTTAAAATTTTAATTTCAGGGACGAGGTACCGGTACCTCTGACACGTGATACCGATACATGGGCCTTCTGTTTGCTAGGTACCGGTACCTATATACACTAGTACTGGTACCTGAGCCCACTATTTTCTAGGTACCGGTACCTGAGCTCACTAGAATCTAGGTACTGGTGCCTATAGGTTTAGGTATCGGTACCTGGGTCATCCGACAGCACGGTACCGGTACTTAATCACTTAAGTACCAGTACTTGAGGATGACTCGTCGGACCGTCGGAGTGGGACTTATTTGTAACACCCCAAAACACACCCTGGACGGCATTACATTCTAAAACATTCATATCATGAGAGCACTAAAATAATCCATCAATAAATAAGACTTCATAAAGTCATCCATAAAATTTACAGCATTATCCCAAAAGAATAGACTCGTTTTGGCCTTTACATCCCAAAAATCCAATAATGTAGCGCAGCGGAATTACAAAAGAAAACTAGACTTTACAAGGTTCAAAATGAATATCCTAGTCTAGTACAAAAAGGAAAGAGGTCACTCTATGTGTCCACCTCGGGGTCCACCGTCCCGTCAAGTGGAGTCTCCCAAGTAGCGGGCTCCTCGACCCTTAAGTCCTCCTCAAACGGGAAATCTGAAAAATGTTAGCGGTAGGGGGTGAGCACGAAGCTCTGTAGAAAAATTCTCTCAAACCCATACAAGGTTTAGAAAAGCATTTAAAATGGCCGGTCTCATTTTTAACATAACATAGATACATAATTTGAAATAAAGCAGTGACATTTAAAAAGGATCTCAAGTTTATGTAAAACATTACTTAAATGAATAAACGAGTACCATATGCAAATAATCACCATTAATTGCCATAAACAATTTCCAACAATTCTTTCGGTAGGTGGCATACTTTAGGGTAACCTCCACCTCCCTTTTGATCATCTTTGTTTCTCAAGCATCCTTACAAGGAACCTCTTGAGAATGGGTGAGCATCCTTACAAGGAACCTCTCACAATTCATTTGCATGGCTTCCCAAGCATCCTTACAAGGAACCTCTTGGGAAGGGGTGAGCATCCTTACAAGGAACCTCTCACAATTCATTTGCATGGCTTCCCAAGCATCCTTACAAGGAACCTCTTGGGAAGGGGTGAGCATCCTTACAAGGAACCTCTCACAATTCATTTGCATGGCTTCCCAAGCATCCTTACAAGGAACCTCTTGGGAAGGGGTGAGCATCCTTACAAGGAACCTCTCACTCATGTGCATCACAATTAACCCAACCAAGCATACAATTTCCAATATTGATTTCAATTTATAATCATCTATCCACAATCCCCCAAAATAGATCATGTAATAATTTCACAACAAACAAAGAAAATACATGAGATCACAATAACATCCTTGTTCTACCCAACACAAAGCACTAAGAGTTCCAAAATATATAATAAAGAAAGCATTTAAGGAAGAAATGCATCACTCTCCAAAAATGAGGGTTTTAAAACTAGAGAAGAGATTTCATGGGTATTAAACCCTAACTTTGTTCAAAACATGTAATCTTTGTCAAAAGCCTAAGAGAAGATGATTTCATAACATATATATACCATTGATAGCCAAAACATACATATATAAATACCCTAGTCTCAATGTAAGTGAGTGAGAGAAAACCCCTACCTTATGCTCTTGAAGAAATGTTGGGTTTGAGTCTTGGATCGCTTGTGAACCCTTTGTCTTTCTTTTTGATCTTGAGTTTTATCTTTCTCTCTTTCTCTCTAAGGGTTTCTAGGAGGGTTAGGGTAAGAGGGAGATGAAGAAATGGGGCAAATGAGGCTAAAAATGGTGTTTTAAAACACCAAAATCCCGATTTTTACTGTTCGGCGGGCGTCAGACAGATGGTACCGGTACCCAGTACCGGTACAAGAAACCTTCTGGAATCGGGGGTACCGGTACTCAGTACCGGTACCATTCAGTACCGGTACCCAGTACCGGTACCAATTACCCAGTTTTGCCTATTTCTTTTGTTTTCCATTTCCAATCCATTCCAAAACTAACCAAATCCATCACAAACCTCTCCAACACATATTTATACACCAAACCTATCTAATACAAGTTATAGGACCTAACATTTTATATTTTCACTCACTAAAACTAAATTTCAACTATGATTTTCATTAACATTTTAAATCTTTACTTTTCAATTTTACAAAGTTCAAACCCACTTCAATTCCCCTATCCACATCTTTACAACCATTATTTGCTATATCTATATATCTATATGCATATATAAAAGAAAATGCGGGGTGTTACATTATTTGGGAAAAAGAACTTAAATAACTTATTTTTATGAAGGAGTCGTCATTTTCTATCAGGAACGCTATGTCATTTACAACCCCAGCAGCTGTTGGAATAAACTCCGAATCCTCTATCGAAGTGAGTCCTACTCCAAGGTCTTCCCTCTATGGGGTCTTCCCCTGCCTATCAGAAAGAGAAAACTACAGGAATTCCCTTCATTTTGAGTCAAGCTCAGTTCAACTCGTCATATATAGGGCAAGTAGTTCGGGTGTCGGTACTCACCCAGATTTTCCCCAAATCTTTCCAATCTTCAATCTTTAATCATCCAACCACTTCTCATACTCATCCATTCATTCATTTACACAAATTATAGTCCATAAGAGTTCATTAAATAACCCTTAATACAATTTTACAAGTCCAATACAAACTACATAATGGATTACAAAATGTAATTTAAAAGCCACATCCAAGCTTCTTCATCAACAAGGACCCAAGTGAGGGTCATCCACCGGTACTTGTCCAGCACCTGAAATATGTCCCCATAAAGGGTGAACCACACTCAATAGGATATCATCTAAGGAGGCTACTCCCCAACTCAGATGCATATGAAATGTTTACATGAAATTTATCAATCAAACATTCATTCAAGAATATACAATTCATAAATGAATACCACAATATCATGCCATGTCATGAGATGGAACTCACACATGCAATGAAACTCGAGCCCTCCACCGGCACCCATAACACATGCAATGGCATGCGTATGCATCCGGGTATTCCAAGTCCCCGTAATTGATATCACACATCCAATGACCATTTATAAATCTCGGATCTTTCATGAGGTGGATATTTATGGACTTCCACTAATGGGTACCCAACTGACATGGCATCTCTGGACTTCCATCAACGCCTCCGCGTATGCCGACACACTTTATGGACTCAATACCAATGGGAGTGCATATCTAAAGTTACCGGGTCTTGCACCCGATGGAGAAGGGATTGATACGTGGGGTCGGGAAGGTTGGACCTAGGTTCGACTGAGTCCCACAAGTTGCATTGAAAACAAGGGTCGGGGCTAGCAAAACCATGCACACACACTCACACTCATGCCAATTGCCCATGAATTCAATGCTACCCATTCATATGCAAATGTAATGTACAATTAAAATTTCAACACCAGGTTCATTATATCATAAGCATATAACAACATTCCATAACATCAATCTCAAGCATGTTACAAGTGATATTCATCCAATTAACATACTTGTACTAATAAGCATTTTATCAGACACTTAATAGGCAAAATTATGTAAACACGTAGCATGCCCAAAACAACATATCTCCCATGAAATTCCAAGTCAAGCAATTTCTTCAACAACCAAATCATGCAAGAATTGTTTGAAACATATTCTTATACCCATTTCCATATTCTAACAACCCTAGGTATGTGTAATACATGAGATTTCATCTCTAACACCCTACCCATTACATATTTCAACCCTAGGTTGGAAATAAACCTAGTTAGGAAAGGAACCCTACCTCTTGAAGCATAATTCCGCGTAGGAGAAATCCCAAACAACCCAAATCAAGCCTCGAAGCCTTTATCCCAAAAATCACATCCTTGAGATTTTGGTGAAACGCATGATCTTTGGTATGTACGCGTAGCTCCCGTCGCATAGAACAACTTTATCTTTTGCCCCGAAGAAATCCAACAGCCGAATCGTCGTAGATCGGAGGAAGAAGCTTGGAGAACTCTTGTTTTTTCCCTCCCTTCTTTCTCTCTCTCTCTCTATCGGAAGTGTCTGATGTAAATGGGACATAAAATCTGACTTTTCTCCTCTATTTATACCATCATTTGATTGGCTCTCATTAAGCCATACGTCCTGTCTTTTCTGATTCGATTTTATTCCGAATCAATTAAATTTTGTCACGTGTTATGTTCAGTATATTTTTATTGAACTAACATTAAATTATTTTCTGGGTTTCGTGAAAAAAAATTGATCGCGTTTAATTTAGTCGCACGATACCCAATTGCCTCGTGAGATGCGAAAAATCCGACTGTCTCGAAATTCGACAAAAATTGACTGGATAGCTAGATTTCGCGAGATGAATCCAACGGTGAGATCCGTTTTGTCATCCGAATTCTTGGTTAATTATCATTTTACCCTTTATAATAAAATTTTAAATTTTTCGGGTTTTAGAACAGTTTATCAGTTCCATTTTGTTATACCCCTTTTAATTTTTTTGTACTATAGGAGAATAGTTTAAGTCATTGATCTCCAAGGCATAGAGAAGGATCCATGTTACGGCCCTTTTTTATAAAACGAGAAACGTGAGCTTAAAACCATAATAGTCATACTTAGGTTACTCTAGGTTTTCTTAAAGAAAATGTTATCAACAAAAACCAAGCAAGTTAGCCGGTTTAGGGAAAATCTTTTTCAAATTCCCTAAGAACCTGTAAGAAAATAAATCACATATCAATATCACTATCACTTATAAAACAGTAAGCTACAAGATAGTCAAAGCATCGAACAATAAATAAACCAGACCTCAATCCATAGTAATAGTAACCTAGTGGATTATCAATCCACATACATCATTTGATCATCCCCGTTTTAAGTTTACATACCGAAGCTTAAGTAATAACAATTCAAAAGTTTAGGTTACAAAGTCACCAGTCTAATACCAAAAGCCCTACATCCCAAACAACACCCAAAAACTACCACCAACGAGAATAAACAAGCTTTGCGCTAATACTCCTTATTGACATCCCTAGGCTCTCGATCCATCTCTGAAAAATGATAAGTAGGAGAGAGCTAGATAGCCCAGTAGGATAAATTTTCTCAAACATTATCAAGGTTTTTAATGAAAAGATAATGCGAAGGATAATTAGAACACACTAACATAAGTCTTTACAAAAGAATTCTAGTGTGTGCAGCATAAAACATTATATACATGACACATTTCATTAAAAAGTTGTAATGTATCAAAACATATGAATCAATTTGAAGGCCTTGGCATGCCACATGTATCAACATAACCAACCAATTACCAATCCCAATCCACACATGAACTGTAACACACCCCCGAGGTCCTTTGGTGTCTCTCACCTTAGGGACACTATGTCCTACTTACTATCCTAGGAAAATAAGTATTGGGCATCCACAGCACCACACAGGTACTATCCTAGGAATTTGCTCTTTACCCTCCTTGCTTCCTAGTTCTTCCTAGACTTGTCTAAATTATGTTTTGACTCTATTGTAATCTCCAGATCGCCTTTTTTGATTTAGGATTTCTTAATTCTTATGTTTTGTGTATTGGAAAATCAATTTACCATTTAACCCTTGATGTTCTCGGTTATTCCTCGACCTTTTCCTTTAAATTTCATGTTTATTATCCTCGGTATACATTCGGTTAGTTTATGAACTTCCACCTAGAACAATCGCCACCACACTTCTCGTCTCTTAGAATAATTTTACCAATTCCCATCCTCCAGCTTCAAGGTTTGGTTCCGTTTAGAAAGTTATTGATAATTAAGACTATTTTTTTCGGCTTAATTTTTTAGGGGTTTACAATCCAGACATAGTTTTACGTCTCGCTACAGTCATCTGAACAATCACAATTAAGAACTTTACACTGGTTCAAGTAGGTAAGGTCGTCTTATTTGGAATCATTAAGTCTATTCGAATTTTGGCAAACCCGCAATTAGAAATACACCAAAAATTTTCAAAATTCAAACTGATGATATGTGATTATGTGATAAGTGTTGGTTTTTTAAAAAAATTATCTTTCAAAAACTACAAATAGTTAGAGGCCACACAACATTTCAGGTGATTTTAAATCAAAAAATCTGGAAAATTAGGAGAAATAAAATATATGCTATTAGGATCATGTTTGTAATTGGTTAATTTCGTGATAAGTGTTGGTTTTTTAGGATAAGTGTTGGTTTTTTTAAAAAATTATCTTTCAAAAACTACAAATAGTTAGAGGCCACACAATATTTCAGGTGATTTTAAATCAAAAAATCTGGAAAATTAGGAGAAATAAAATATAGGCTATTAGGATCATATTTGTAATTGACTAATTTCGTGAAGTCTTTTTATAAATCTCAACATATTACGTGGTCATTATGCTATAATGTTGAAGATCCGAAAGTGTCCATAGAAGGGAAGAGATTGTACTTTAAGCAACATCAAAAGATTCTCCATATGCACCTTATTGCTTAGGACAAAGTTAATGACCTAAAGACCTTAACACCCTTGGTTCAATTTATTAGACTTAAGTTGATTAAGTAAAATGAAATCGGTGGTTGTTCCATTAATGACTCCTATGTTTTTTTCGAGAAATTTTTTTCTAAACCCTAAATGTGTATTGAAAACATAGACTTGAGTCACTAATCGAACACCATATGAGCAACACCCTTTAGTGCTCAAGAAAAAAAAAATTTGCTTGGTTTCTAGCTTAAAAACCAATAAGGGACCGCTTTTATATTCGCTAGCCTTCGCTAGAACGGTCTCTGAACACTTAAGGAAAAAATAGGAAAGGTTGAACGAGTGGATAGTGAGACTGTCCTCTAGGATGCTCTCAGGCTGCTCAAGCGATCTTGAGATGGCTCGAGCGGTCATGAGGTCGCTCGAGCAACCCCTACTCTTCTACCTTCGTTTGAATTCTTTTTTCATTCCAGCAATCACCGCCCTCCCACTACTTGAGCGGTCGTTCACAAATTTGTATTTTCTTTGTCTCCAAGACAAATCCTATTGCGAGCCTATAAATAGAGTGAGCTTTCCCAAGCTAGGGTATATTTTATGTGAGCTGATTTTCTTGCCTTTAAACCTTGATAAATCATAGAGCAACCCTCGATCCCTAAATTCAAAAGGTCAAAACTCATCTTGTGATTCCTATCCAATATCACACATTGGAGAAGAAGAACTTACTTGGTTCTACCAAACTCACTTGAAGAGTGCATACCAAGATTCTTGGGTGCGTCCTAGAAGTGCTCAAGGCCTAAACAAACTGTGTGACTGGGAGTTCAAGTAAAGCTATCCACGACATCGGTGGGTGTATTTGGTAGATAGATGTATTGAAGGAAAGGAGCGTCTATCCATTATATTGGTTGAGACTCAAATACTTATAGATTGATTGTGGGAAGTAGATTAGGCTTTGCTGAAACACGAGTGGTTCCTAGCAATTTTTCCTGATAAGGGTTTTTACGTCGTATCATACATAGTGACTTGGTAGTGATTTGTCACATTGGGTTGGGATCTCCGTGAGTGATTGACTGTTAATCGATAAAATTTATATATTCAATACACTACTCAGCATGGGTTTTATGGGTTGTTCTTGCAAAGGAGTTCTCAAATTGTTAATTGACATAATTATTTTGAGAAAGATTTAATTGTGGTAGTATAGGTTATAATTTAGTTTTTGTCCAATCAGAATTGAAATTAACCAATTCATCCCTCTCTCTCTCCAGGTAGTGCTTAGTTCCTTAAGTGTAATCATGGGGATGATCCATTCCGCACATGGATATTGTGTATATCCTTATAAAAGCTTATCCGGTTTTGTAGATGCACCTGTGGTTCCACAGCAGCTAATCTTTATTTAAAAGTCTTCTTCCTTAATCTTCTCCTCACTCGTCAATCTTCAGTCTACTCGAAGAGAATCCATCATGAAATTTTCACACACAAACACTAGTATGAAAAGGGATGGAGCAAAAGAGGGAGACGTGGCCCAAGAGGGAGACAAACTTGAGCAAGTGTGTATTCTAATTGAACAATTGAGCTGAATAGAAAACGTGTTTGCAAAATTCACAATCAAGTGGTGGACCTGTTGAAATTTTGGATTATTTGGTTTAAACGTTTATGATTATTTTTAAAATTTCGCAAACCCACTAGACTTTTAATGCTAGCAGTGCTATTGACTAACACACTGGTACGTAACGTTTTTTTAAGTGCTTTATTTAAAAAAAAAATTGTGAAAAAGTATAAAAGGATATTTAATAACTATTTTATAAAAGTGATTCATGTGCATCCTAGAATATAAATAATATTTTTATATAAGTGAATGTTACACAATACTACAGATGTGACTAAAATTAAAGGAAACAAATCATTAAAAGGTATACAAAAAAAGTAATCCAGAATAAACACCATTTGAAAAAATACTAAAGCAAAAACAAAAATTAAAAAAAAAAAAAAACTTACCAAAACGTCAACAAACGAGCTCCATTCTTAAACAACACTTAATTGGCAAGACCTTTTCTATGCCTGAATATGTAAACACACCGAAATGCGTAAAATGGATTTCACCAACACCCGTTGGCACGTTATCATGTTTATCAAAGCAACTGTCGATAGTAATTCTCCGAGAAAAATTAGAGATTGTTATTTCTTCATGAAAATTAAAATAAATGAAGGGTTTTAAATTACTTTGGTCGTTTATGTGCTCATTCGTGCAGCTGAAAACTGAGCTATCTGCTGAACCTAAATGAAGAAATAAGTCACTAATAAAAATATTTGGAACTTATTACATCACAGCAATTGCATACAAGGATCCATGCCACCCCCGACACCTGATGCTGTAGTTTTTGTTCCACGCCTATCCATTATCATCTCTATTTCCCCACTTTCATGCTCCATTATAAATACATGATCCCCGAGTAACCCAAAGAAGAATGACACCCAAGGAACCTAGCTAATCTACGGATATACTTGCATTTCTAAAATTAAATTTTGCACCGAGGATGAAGTAAATTCTAACTGAATCAGCTTGTAGTCACAATTTACAATGCATCTGCCCACTGGACGTCAAGAGTATTCAATCCCCCATTCAAAATATGCAGACCATCTCTAAAACCATCAAATCCTGATTTCTCACTAGGAAAACTCATTGAGGTTGACCGCCGACGGAGTCTAGAAGCTGAGTTACAGAGAAGGTAGCAGGCATCTCCCACAATTATCGAAAAAGCTCCAGAAAAGACCACATAATGAACCTCGCGAAAATGTCTGACTCAAGGAACTCTATGTGAGCAGCCCGTCCAATTATGGTATTCAAATTCCGGCCCTGCAGTGACGTATCAAAGTTGACATCACATCGCATGAATACTCGATGCTCAGAAGATGGAGCCCGTATTTGGTCCAAGCAATCATTGAGCATCTCCAGAAAAACTTTGCCCTTTTTCGAGTAATCCCCTGAAGATGCCTGGCACATCTCAATTCTGGCAGAATGATATGGAACATAACCATCCTGAGGAAGATGTAATCCACTGACAGCATTATAGATGTGAAATATATAGAACAAAAAAATAGACAACTGAAAAAAAAAAACTTGAAATCAGGGGCGGAGCCAAAAAATTCTTTTAGGGTGGGCACTTTAATAATTTTTAATTATTTTTCTATCAAATGATAAAAATTATATGATACACTTATATTTTATTATATTATATTTAATACTTAAAAATTCAATAAACACAAAAGGAAGAAAAATTAGAATTCATCATGTATTTATTGAATTTTTGTAAGAAAATAAGTTTAATGTAACCATTTGAAATTGACACCCGAATTGTTTTGGCACTTTAAAAGAATTGCATAAGAACTTCATTAGTAACACCATCAAAAAATGTCTTCTATTTACACAATGATACTACCAATTCTCCCTTTATCTTGAATCCAAATACTTGATTGAATCTTCTCCTCCCTCTCAATCTCTCTTAGGTGGTGGCCTGCCTTTAGTCAGATTAGAATAATTTCATCAGATAAATATAACTCTAATTAACGCTGAAAATCATAAGTTGTGATCTCGATTTTCATGTACTTACAATAATCAACTAACTCCATAATTTTTTGATAAAATCACAAAATGACTAATGTGTTCAAAATTTATCCAAAAATAACTGTAACGTATCTGAAGCGTGGCCAAAAGTTATTAATCATTTAATTATGATTCTTTTTATATTGGTTTTGTAAAAAGTAGTAGGGTGGGCATACCTAAATATACTCAAAAAATATTTCAAATTTATATAGGTAATATTAATAAATAAAAAAAATTGAGCTTGGACAAGTGCCCACCCTTGTCCTCACTTGGCTGCTTGAAATCAATTCTATTTAAAATATATGGCCTTGGTTAATCCACCAAAGTCTTCATTGAAAAAAAATTCAATCTATATATCAACACAATTGAGATTTTGATAACTCCCAACTGTTTCTCATAACTTAAAAGATAGAACGCCCAAACTCACTACAAGGACCAATTAACTCAATTACTTCCAAGTGTTATTAGCATAAAATTTTAGCTTTTCTTATGCTGCAACTCCAGAAAGTACACTCAGGTTGCCGGTACTTAAAAACACAAATACACATACAAATGGATTGGTTTTTCAGGTTGTCGGTGCTTAAAAACACATACACATACAAATGGATTGGTTTTCTAAAGAACTCCAATCTTTGACTCAGTAGATTGAACCCTCTTTCAATAGTTAACAACGAAGACAGGTTTACAGTAGCATTTTTTGCTGATAAAAAGCGAAGTAGTGGACAACCAGCAGGAACAACCCCACCAAGGCATGACCATAGCAACCCCTACCCACTAGGAACCAAATGACAAAAGGAGCCTAAACTAAGGGAATCACAGACTCTTCGTCAAGCAGATCAAACCATAGCTTGGCCCCGACCCCACCAAAATCATCACAAGACAAAGAATTGTTCAACCCCTGACTACCTGGCCACCTGGGGATTTTCACCTACAATGTCTTTTCACCAGACAACAATCCCTGGCAGTGACCAATTATGCTTCTTGTGTTAAATTAACATGGGTTTCTTATCATAGAAAATGTAAATGGCAGAAGACAATTTTTAAATCCCAATATAACTTTCATATATCTACAAGAACATATAAAACCAATAAAAAATGCTAAAATCAGAATTCCAAATTGCCTCATTTTCGTCTCGTAACAACTCCATCATTGTTATAGAAGAAAATTTTTGACGTTAGAAAACGCAATCATATGTGATATGTCAGAAAAGTTGCAAGAACCACAGAGGTGTAGTTTGAAGAGAAGCCTGCATAGGAGATACCTGGGGTGAAGCCAACAGAATTATATTCTTGAAATTCTCCAACGTCTTTTGCTGAGAGAGAAAAATTGTATCAGAACATCAGGCAAGTAAGAAAGAACACACAATCACGTTCTGTTTCTTAATTTCTTGTTTTTCTCAAACAGTCCAAATCATGTTGAGGTAAAGCTATTATTACTGCCATAAATTTGGAAAACTTAAACCTCTACAAAGGGGACAAATGAGAGTTACAAGTTCTAGTTCCCAAACTTATGGAAGAAAAATCGTACCCCCCCCCCAAAAAAAAAAGGGGGGGGGGGAAGGACATAAAAGAAAAAATGAGGTTAACCTCTCAAGCATGATACGGGAATGAGAAGAGTCTATGTAGTACCTTGCATAGTTTGTAGAAGAAAGTGTTTTCCAAATTTGGAGCATCAGTCAAAGTAAGCTGATGAATGCACTGAGTGCCCTTGAGTTTTTTCAAGAGCCACAGCCCAGAGTTGAACAAAGAGTTTGAACTGTACAGATAACCTAAATGTGGACCAGAAACAGAAACATAGGTATACAGGTACCTAAGGAACGGTTCCATGATGCTCTCTGCAAAAATAGAAGCACTCACTTAGCACAGCACTGCATATTAATTGACATGGTCTCCACAGCCATTAGTTGCATACCTGTCAATGCAGTTCTTATGATGACATTTCCAATGGAATGACCAACAAAGCTGAGCTTAAGAGTTCTTAACCCTCCAGATCTTGAAATTTTATCCATTTTCTTTTTTACGAAAGAAGTCACTTCTTGAGCCAGCCTCATTCCCATTTCTCTAAAGTCTCCAGATGTTTTTTCTTCATTCACCTCCGACATGAGAAAGTCTACCATCGGATCTATCAATAACCATTGATTCCGGACAAGCCGTAAATCCAGATGATGTCCCTATTTGAGTTTGAGTCGTCATGAATAAGATCAGTACATCTAGATGTGGAAATACAATGACAAAAAAGCATGCATCATGTTGACTTCAGTCAGTATTCCAACCACTAAACTCTGTATAATAGTAAGTGGTTTACTAGCAAAGTGCATAACAGCCACTGATATATTATAATAGATATTTGGATGCTTAATTGAGATTTACAATAAGAAATAACAGAAATAAGAACCCCCCCTCCCCCCTTTTTTTTTTTTCCTAAATCAACCAAAAAGGATCAAAGCATTCCTTACAGAACAGATTTTTTTAATTCAATCACATAAATCTCATATCTTGAACCTAATAAGAGAAGATTGTACCAAAGTTGTCATTGCATTAAGATTTATAGCTTCAAATTACTATATAATAACTGATATTAAGTTTCACAATTCTTTCACGGAAAGTCAATAAGATCTTAAAGAAATATGATGAAAAGTACAGAATTACAAAGAAAATTCAATGTTTAGCAGAAGTTAAAATCACCATAATCCTTTGCATAAGGTATGACCAATTGTAAATATCTTTTGGTTGCACCACAGAAAACCCTATAAAGTATGGGGCCCGATTCTAGATCCGAAGCAGCAGCAGCAGCCACTGAAGAGGTCCTCCCAATCGCCAAGGGCTTTCCTCTCAAGCAGCGAAGCCTTCAGTCCCATCCAGTTTAAACTTCTCTCCGAAAGAAAATGTTAATGCCAACTATATTTTCTAGCTAATGTAGCTAACTGAGAAAGTATCTCTGTTAGGGCTCGCCCAGGATCTAAGTGCATTGGCGTCCATCCATCATAGATGCCAGGACTTACTTGGGGACTAACAAGATGGACGAAAGTAAACAGGCAAAGGCCAGAAAGAGGCAGTTATGTATGAATTGAGGGATTCGGTTTAAAAAGGTGTAAGAAGATTTTTCCTTGTCGATGAATTTTTCCTTTGGGACCATACATGGGGTGTAGGCTGAGTTGTCTGCGCACTTCAAACAAAATGAGAAAAAAAGGTTGGTCAATAGGATAGCTCTTTCTTTCCCCGGTCTTCCTTAGAATGAAAGGCCTTCGCATCCCCAATCCAGTAAGGCCAGACAAGTGAGTTCAAGTTTGCACATACAGTATTCCTGCATTGCCATGTTTGCAGAATGAGAAGGGCCGAGATCTTAAAACTTCTGAGTGATATCAGACACCAATTGCTTAAAAATCTCCAAAGTAACAGAACTTAACTCAAAAAGAAGAAAAAAATAGAAAGAAGTATAAGTAGATGCGGTATCAACATTGGATTGAAGATGTGTCCAACATTTATCAATAGTGGGGCAAAATTTGTCATTTCCCCCCTTTCATTAAGTACCTCTCCCTTTCCTTCTGTTGAGTAACTTCATTCCTCCTTTTCTTGAATGTATACAATGAGTCAAATCTGATGTTATATATGTATTCACGATTGAACCATCCATGGAACAAACCCCACACAGTGCCACCATGTGAGAGTCAGTGCGTAATGAATATACGCCCACATTCGAAAGCTCCATTCTTGTTTCCCAAGATCCTGGAACAATTCCTTAATTGATTGAAAATCACGAGTCAAAATTCTCTCTACCTATTGGGATGGTATGGACATACTGTACGTATAAACCCCAAAGTTACGTATAAACCACAAGTCTCGCACGAGTCGTCCGAATTGTATCCGAGTTAATCTTAAGTCACTAAGTTATCGTCACCGAATCAGCCAATACAGTTCTGCGACACCATGATATGACTTAAATCTATCGTCATGTTCAACATTTTCTTTTAGGTTGTATCGCCCACTACAGCGCCGCGACGCCATGACCGATGTGTCACAGAGCTCTTCGAGTCGATGACCGAAACTGCGACGTTGAACCATACATACAATACAGACACTCAGTTATCAAGGCGAAAGCTAGAACTCGTTAAGCAAGAAAAAGGGAGGGGGAACCAAAACATCAGTGTTCGGCATCAGTGTGTTGGGAGTGTAATTCAATCGGTCAGAGAACCGCCATGTCAACGCAGAAGCAGCATGTTCACGCACCGTCAGTCCCGATGGATTCCATAAATATATCAATTCACCTCTCTATTTTCTGTGAAAAGGGGGACAGAGACCATAATTTCATTGCCAATAGGTACAATTGCTTCCCATGTATTAAACATGTGATGGCTACTTGGAATTATAAGCAGCAACAGTCAGGGTAATCCTCTCTGCTAAGAATGTTTGATTCAATCTCATGAAGCATAATATGTACTCGAAATGCATCTTCCATTGATTAGACCAGATCAGTCAGACAGTCAAACAGGTAAACCAGCAAACTGTCCAGTCTACTGATCCAAGTAACACCAATTGACCCAATGATGCAGAACTGTAAGCCAAAAAAAGAAAACACCAGGCCAAGTTCAGGGGTTACTGCCTCAAAGTCCCAATTTTGACTCTCGCAAGTCGCAACTAAGCTTCCGCAAAAGGTACTAGAGTATTAACTCTTTCTGGTAACTTAGGGGGTAGTTTAATTTAGGTCTTCTTTTATGCTTTCTATATGTTAATATGCTGCTGGTTCCATCTAATTCATGATCATCTATATTTCAGACGAATGGAAGGTTTATATAATTGAGATCTATTTAACATGTGCTTCAGAGATTTTTGTGCATATACTACCAGGTTCAAATTTGACGACACTTTTTTTACCAACCCTTTGACCTTCAATGCAAGACTCCAAAATCCTTAATTGCTGTACAGAATTTGTGGTGAAGGAGCTAAGATTTGTGTCATTTTCAGTCGAAAAGGCCAAACAGTTTGCATTTCCTAGGAATCGAAATAAAGTTGAGTTTGAAAAATAAAATTCCACCGTTTCCACCAAAACCTAATGAAGCACAGGAATCATAACAAAATACATCAAAACAAAACGAAACAAAGTTGTTTTAAAGGACTTCAATCAGGAATCTCTAATACCTTTTTAAGAGAAGGAAAAAAAAAAACCCATGTGCAACATCATACGTGTACCCTTTTTTTCAAAAAACAAAAATTATTTTCCATTGTGTTTCCTAAACATCGTCGAAATGTTTATGCTCCCAAGACAACCGAAACTACAAACCAAAATATAGTTGTGGATAACAAATGTTAACAATTCTAGCAAGTGAATCACTTGCAGAAGCAAGAAAGTTCCAATACTCAACGAGTCCTCCAAGCCTACAACCTTTCTTTAGCTTTTTCAAAATCTAAATTTACAAGTTCCCTAAAACATTTATCAAGAACTAAAAAAAAAATAAATAAAAGAAAATGAAAGAAATGTAACAATTTTCCTGATTTTCTATAGACTATAACTTAGACTCTAAATCCAGAAACTTCTGACCCAATGCTAAAATTTGAACCAAAAGATAACTCATGGGTCATACTATAATAGTTGTGAAGCACCGGCACGTTATTTGCCCTCACGTATCCGTGTCCGACACATCTGGGACACGAACACGCTCGGACACGTCCCGGACACGTGTCGGATACTCAAAAATCAGTGTCCAAATTTTTTTTTATTTTTTTGATAATCGGACACGTTCTGGATATGTTTTCTCCAACTTACCAATTTTCGGTTGATCACAACAGTTGGAGTCGATAAAGACAGACAACAACGATTACAGCGAAGAGCAAAGGAGCCATCTCCAACGATTACAGACAGCAACGGTTGGTTCACATCAGCAGCCATCTCCGGTGATCAGCTGCCATCTTTACAGAGAAGAGAAAAAGAGAGAAATGTTGCAGTGAGAGATGTGTTTGCGAGAGAAAGAGGTGGGTGAGGGGGGGGGGGGGGGGGGGGGTAGATCTAGTTTTTTTTTTTTTTTTTTTGAGAAAGTGGCAGATATTTTTTTTTCCTTCTAGATTATTGTGTTGCTTAAATCAAGTCATTGCCATGTAGCATGTCATTATTGGTTTTCTCAGATTTTTGCCTTATCTCCTTATCAACTTGAAAAGATCAAATGTGGCCCAGATTAAATGAGAACTTAAAACTTGTACATTTCATTGGATGGGCTAACTTAATAATTGATCTGCTTTATGGGTCTTTTTTTGGTCCAATAAAATTAATGGGTGAATTAAAATTAGACTACATTTGGACTAGATTTATCCATTTACTTGGGCAAAAAATATGTATAAAAATGTGTATTGGGTCAAATTTATGAACTACTAGTCATATAAAAATTAAATACATATATTTATTCAACGTGTCCCCAACGTGTTCGTATCCTACTTTTTTGAGAAATAACATATCCGCGTGTCCGTATCGTTTCGTATCCGTGTCTCGTGTCCGTATCCGTGCTTCTTAGTATAATAGTATAATATGTTCCTGGGAAACTTGGAAATTACAAAATACCTCTAATCTAAATATATATAAAAAAAACGTATAAAATACGAATGCCAGCAAACCGACTTCTAGTAACTAAGATATAAGACAACACCAGACCCACATAATTATGGAAGGTTCCATGTGGGGCTCTGTTTTGATAGCAAGTCAAACTTTATAGTTTGTTATGAATTTGCCTTTTCCTTGAATATCTTACATACTCCATCACCTGGTTTGGAACAGGAAAGATCAAAAACTTTTATTCCCCCTAGGAAGACTTCTTCTATTGGCCACTGATAGTGGTGAGCATCAACTTTAAACTAGTGGAAAACAGTAACAAAGTGATCCCAAAGCATAGCACGTGATGTTTTAAGTTTATGCATAGACAAGATTTGGGTCAATTAGGTACATTAGACTTGGCTCAATATTTTTCCGCGGCATTGCCTTAACAAGAAAACATAAATGAAAATTTTAAAATTAAAGTTTGCAAAAGACAATTGTTAGGGTGATTCCCCTGTTATGGGGTGAGGAAAGGATAACTGGATACAGGCCTGGTATCCTAATATAGGATGCTGAGAAGGAAAGAATGGGTATAGGTTTGACCTCCATGATTATTTTCATGAAATGGCTACCCTCCAACTTGGACCCACGATCGTATGCTCTGTACTAAGCAATGACACCTTATAATGCACACTCTACATACCACTGAAATTAACATTCTAAGATAAAAAGAGTAACAGTACCTGAGAGTATAAACAGATGATACAAGTTGCAAGGGACTGGCTTGGAAGATTATAGTCACTGAGATATGTCTAAGACCTTGAGTATGACTTTAGTTCACTAGTTCAAATCCTAACACCATTGAGAGCTATTCTTGAATGCATAAACTTGAAAAAGTACTTAACATCACTGTCGCGTGTTTCTAGCATAATTATTCACCAGACTAAAATGCAATTTCACGCTACTATTGTACTAAACTAGCAAGGTTTCCCTTTTGCATTCTTGGGTCCTTCTAGTTTTTTGTTCACTTGATCTTGTTTCAAGGGCTAGGATTTCTTATTTATGTAAAAGTCCATGAGAAATCAATCAATGATGAACAAAGATTTGCAGCATTGAAAGTCCTAACTGTAATTGTCTTCATTTCTTTCCTTTTTTTTTCTTCATCTTCATTGTGTAATCTCCCTTAGAATTCCTTACCAAAGAAGGCCATTTTTTCTACTTAAAAAATAGCTATATAAATCCATATAGAATCCCAAATGTAATTCCACAAACCTAGTTCATTCATAAAGAACAGAATCAGAGAGCAGAATTCCAGAATGATCCTGCATAGGTACCATGTTCCCAATTGAGCAATCCATATGGCAAATCACCATTATTCTAGCAGCTTAGGGTAACAGAGTTTCTAGGCATTTAGATTGATCGTGACAAGGATTATGGTACTTGAATTCCAAACAACTCTGCATATCATTATTAGCTCATTATAATCAAACATATTTGGTTTACCATCAAATAGAGTTCAACAGTTTCACAAGATAAGCAAAAGAGACAAATATACCATTGACAACATAGATGAGTGTGCAATATTTACTACAAACAAATGCATGTTTCATTATGGTACTTATGAAATATTTCATGCTGAGAGAACCTTGTAGGGGAAGAAACTCTAGATGTCAAAAACAGACAACAGGATTTATAAATTCTATCACTGCTATGAGATAGGAAAACATGCCTGAAAACCGTGAACAAAAACAACAATCTTCAAAATACGACCATTCTGTCGGGTTACACCACCAGATAATTTGTTCATTGACTTTGAGCTAAATCCAGAAATTATGCTATGGGTATCTTGCTGGTCCAAATGGCTGAAATATGAATTTCCGCTGGTTGCACGCAATGGAACATTCCCAACACGTTCTACAATTATAATGGGAATGCGTGATGGATCACCAAATATATGCATGTCTTGAATTGATCGACTGTTGATCTGCATGTAAGTAGTACCTATTGATAAACTCCATTATAAACGAAGATTAACAATGTAGCACTCCCTACAAGAGCATGAACACACCTTCATTTGTGCAATACTTCGCCGATGAAGCTCAGCACGCATAGCTGCAGTCTGGGCAGGCTGCACAGTACACAAGCATATAATCAAGGTCAAAAAAACATGAAAAGAACCTGGCAGCTCATTATCAAAAGCAGGATGCAGTGGCAGACTCTTAATTCGACCTAAAGCTCAAGTGAAAAAAAAAAGAGCTTTTATGCTTAGTGAAAGTAAAGCATACAAACAGTTACAAGAGTTCATGCAGTTACATCATCAGCTAACTTCCTCAGAACAGGTGCTTTCCCGCGAACACCATGGTATGAAGACTCATCAACCTCGCTATTTATGTACTGGTGAGGCATCTCCACCTTAGTGTAGACCATCCATATTGACCATTCAGCTCTTCGATCATTGGCCCATGCATCACACAGAACTTCCAGAACCTTTGTTTTGTTAGCCCTGGAGTAAAGTAAAACATCACATTTGACTTGAGTAAAATGGGGTAAGCCAAGTTCTGTACCACAGTCCAAAGGTTTGAGTCTGTAATTTACACTTTCAAGGAACAGACATAAAGACGCAGCTTCTATTGTTACACTGGGTTCCAGTAGAAACAGTCCTCAGTTTTTCCTAGATTCAGGTGTAATGTGATGTGCATCTTGCAGGTGTGCAACCACTAGATTATACTTTCACCATTGAAAAAAGACTTCCTAAAACTGTGAAGGCTCTTCAAAAGGTTTATAGCCCAAAAAAAGGCAAGATATGTTTCCATTAGTTGCAAAATTTCCAACAGAATAAACAAGTCAACCTCCAAGTCTGTGAATATTGAGCCGGTATATTCTGATGAGTAATCAGATTAAGAAACGTGAACGTTATTATAGGAGACAGATATGAAAAGTATAGTTTGATTCTGAAATCAGTTGAGAAAGAATCAGTTTTCATCACGAAATAAATTCAATAATGGAAACCACAAAGGCTTAAACAAAAATGCAAATATCAAAGCATTCAAGCACCGTGATCAATGTTGTCTCCTACATCTACCATTGGGGACCACCATCTCTTTTTTTCTCCAAATCGTTATTTCTAATTTAAGGATGTCAAAAATATCATGCAACACGAGGAATACATGCATTATGTACATGTCCCCTGTTATACACTGTAGGAACGAAACATCTAAACTCCACTAATGAATATGAATCCTGACAATATGTACGTAAGTACTAGCCATTCCCCTTAAGCGATGCATTGCACTTGCCCTCCAGTGCTTAAAAAAAATGGAGGTGCCGCATTTTAGCCACCCTTAATGTAGTGAAAAACATGCAAGTGTTCTCGTGTCAATCTGCACGAGTGCAGGTAAAGAAGTTAGTTGAGGATATTAAATTTAGATGAATGACCTAAAATTTAGGGACAGTAAAATATTAATGAAAGTCGTCAATATAGCATGCTTAGAGGAAGCTAAATGGGGAGGAAAAATAGGGAAATATAGTCACAAACTATATTGTACTGGAAAAGGTAGATTTGAAGTTAGAATAACAGTAGACAAAATCTTAAACAAGAAACGGTATCTATTATTAGAAAATGAGATAGAACAATACTATGCACCTCAAACATATGGATGAACGAAATACTAGTATTTAAACTGGTAATAGGAGAAAATACTATTTTATTTCCTAGTGCTTATGCACCTCAAACATATGGATGAACGGAATACATATTTGGAGAGGGTGTACATCGGAAGAGATTTTAATGGTTATAAAAGAAAAACACTTATAGTGAAAATTAGAGGTGAACATTTAAGAACCTTTAAAAGAAGATTAAAAGTCTATAAATTTTCCTCTAACTAGACATGTGGACTGTTTATCATGTAAGAACTATAACGTTATTTCAGGAGAGAGCTTGAACACCAAGCATAAGATGATGATATTAGACGTATACATTAAAAACCGTTTAAGATGGGGAAAAAAGGTTAAAAATCCAAGAACTAGAAGATCAAACTTAAGAGAATAAATAATGCCTTTATTTAAGAATAAAATGTTAAAAAAACGACATGTAATTTAGAAATTAATGATATGTCGAATACAATCATAGAACGTATTAAAAGAATATCAATAGAGGTTCTTGAAGAATTAGAAGATAATAGACAATTCAGTAAATAAACTTGGTGCTAGAATAATGAGATGGCACCAAACAATCCAGTAAATAAACTTTCATGTTTCTTAAACTACAGTAAAAGCAAAAAAGAGTGTTACAAGACATGGAAAAAAACTAAAAATAAATAAAGTTTTAGACAATATGAGCTTGCAAGTAAAGAAACTAAAAATATGGTTAGAAAAGATCTTTATTATCTGTTAGATACAAAACATGGACAAAAAAGTATATACAGACTTGTTAAATTAAGAGAAAGAAAAACTAAGGATTTAACGTTATTAAATATAGGGCAAAATCTACCCCCATGTGGTTTGGCTGTTTAGCACTTCAACCCCCCCCCCCCCCCCCCAACCCCCAGGGGGCGGGCTTAAAAAATAATATCAGCCCCATATTGTTTTGGACTAATTTACACAATTAACTTCGTTAAGAATACTGACATAATGTCCTTCATATCCATATATATAGAAAACATATAAATATTTGCACATCTTTCTCCACATCTCTATCTCAAAAAAGCGCAAAAGTATGTCTTGTATTCAACAATAAACTATGATGGAATCTTATAAAAAACACCAAGAGATTTCTTAGATGCAAATATTCTGAAAAGATCCAAAGGAGGCCCACTTCTTTTTCATGCCTTTTCCATCAAATCCATGCAAAATGACTCTCAGTTGCAATTTGCATCATTTGCCTTGACTCGAATCTACCCATGAACTGAGTATCGAATTTCATGACCCAATACATCACCTGACACACTAGTTTCATGTGCCTCCCTCCCAAACCATGATTTCGAAAGGCTAGGTTCAAAAGTCGCATGAGTAGATTCATTTTGATATGGATATCAAAAACATGGAGTAATTTTTCCTTCGAATCTACGCTTGTGGGTGTGAATTACATGAGAAGATTGAGGGTTTGATTAGAGTCACATTATGACTGAATTACGATCACAAGTCGACACAGCATCAGTAAGACTCAGCATCATTTGGACAAAAAAAATATGGGCAACAAAGCCCCTTAACCAATTATGGTGGATAACACAAGTTATTGTTCAAATCTGAAAAAGAAGAACCTAGGGTTTTCTGTGTGGGTCATGTAAGATTGTGGAAGAAGCTAAAGGACATTTTTTGTCTTTTTTGTATATTATAAGGGCAATTTGATCTTTTTAGCACCCACAATTCGGCGGGAAACATTTTTGGTCCAAGTCAACTCACAAAATTAGAGTGTATCTCACACTTATAATTAGTTTAGACGAAATTTGTATTAATAACACTTTAGTCCAAAATAACATGGGGTTATGTGATAATTTTTTAACTATGGAGGGTGAAGTGCTAAACGACCAAACTTACCCCTAAATACAGTAAGAGCAAGGATTAAAGAGTGTTGGCACAAAATGAAAATTTAATAAAAGGGGAAAAATTATTGAGAAGTTAGATAACAATCTTATAGGGAACTTGTGTGTTGAAGAATATAATAAAAAATATGTAGTAGCAAAAACAAAATTTTTGCTCGGAAAAACTTTAGGACCTGATGAAATATTAATTGAAGTATGAAAGTGTTTAACTGATGGTGAGGTAACTTGACTAACTAAATCATTTAATAGGAACACAAGAACCAAGAAAATAATCGATGGGCGGAGAAAGAGTATTTCAGTACCTATATACAAAAATAGAGGGCACATTCAAGGTTATACAAATCATTGAGGTATTGAATTAATGCATCATACAATGAACCTTTTAGGATGATCGAGAAATGGTTAAGACTTGAAACAACAATATCCCATAGCTAGTTAGGATAAAAATCCTTGGAAGATTAACAATAGGAGCATATAAATTTAAGAAACCAATGGGGGGCAGATAGAGAAAAAGAAATATCTTCATATGATTCTCATAGACTCAAAGAAAACCTTTAATAGAGTCCTAACCATTTGAATTCAACATCTAACTATGAAGTTAAGATTGGTCAAAATTAGAAAGCTCTATTCAATTACATGTCCCAACCTAAAAGAGGTAACAAATACCAAGTGTCATAGTGTTGCAAAGGATGGACAACCATAATTAGTACGTGGAGGATGAATTTCTGCATGGAAAATATATATAAACTTGGCAAATGTGACATCACCATACAAAGTTAAAGTTATTCAAAATGTGGAAGCTCTATTTAATTAACTAGTGTGGCCAAAAACTAGAAATGACAAATACTAAAGCATCATCCTATTGCAAAGGATTCAACATCAGTTAATAGATATAATGACATTATTAAGGATATATATGAGGGTAGAGTGACTTTAGTGAGAACTGGAGAGACTAGTGAATTTCCAACCATTGTAGGTTCATTACCAAAGTCCAACTTTAAGACTTTATTTTTTTGCCTTTCTCATTGATGAATTAACTAGACACACCCAAGACGAGGTTCCATTGTGTATATTGTTCGCGAATAATATTTGAAGGTAGTCAAGGTCTAAAGAGCAAGATATTACTGAGTGAACACTCTAAATATTTGGGGCCAACTATTCACAGTGATAAAGAAATTGTAGACGATGTTAATCATAAAATTAAAACAATATCAACTAAGTAGAGAAAGGGCATATGATGTGATCGAAAACTACTTCTTAAGCTGAAGAGTAAGTCCTAAAAAACAACCATAAGACCTACAATGCTTTATGGTATGGAGTGTTGGACAATTGAGGATGTTAAATTAGATATATGGTAAAACCAGTGTTGTGAAAAGCAAGCCAAGGCGAGAAGCAAAGCGAGGTGACCCTATGTCATCTTAAACACGCCAGACGAGGCTAGGCGAGGCGAGAGAAAACCAAACAAAAGCAAAGAAGCGAAAAAAACAAATAAGCGATCACTTTAGTGAACTTTTTAATTCAACGTCCTCTGATTCTTCTTCTTCTCGTCGAATTCTGCCACTCTTCTTTTGATTTTTTGGTTCTACTGGAACCTTTTCCTCATCTTCTACTCTGTTTCTTTTTCTTTTTTTCTATTGATTTTGCCATGATATTGATTTTGTTTCTAGTTCTACTGGAACCTCCCCCTCTGCTTCTGTTGTGTTGTTGTCTGATGTAGTTATGCTTAGACTGATTTTCTGCTTTGTTATTTTGGTTTTTTGCTTTGTTATTTTGGTTTTCTGTTTTGTTATGATTGGGTTTCTGCTTTGTTATGTTAGTTTTTTACACTTGTTGCTTAAGTTGATTCAACTGTGTGTGTTTTTAGACTGCTCCTGTTTGATTCTACTGCTTTGTTGTGCTTAGTTCAATTACTTCTCTTGAAAAGGACCGATTTTGTAGAAACTATATAATTTTTGTTGTTACTTCCTATTTGTAACGGAAAGGATTTCATCGATGATGGTTGAGTACTAATAACCAGATTTTTCATATGTGATGGTTTAGATATAAAATATTTGCTTTCTTTTATTATTCGCTTCGCTTCAATGAAGCGCTCACTCCGCCTCTTGCTTCTTGCCTAGGCCTCAGGAGACTTGTTCGCTTCGGTTCACTTCACGCATTAAATAACACTGGGGAAAATGTAATGATCTCAATTGATTGATTTACCTAAAACGAAACAAAATTTTAATCCTTAGTTAGCAGCTCAATGTAATGATCTCAGTTGACTGACTTGCATAATACTTCAAGATTACTTATAGGTATGAGTTATTAGATGGTAAAATCTCATCTAATCAAGATCATTTAAATAATAAGCTGAAGTCAGTTGTCACATCAAGCACTATATTCTAACCCTTTCAAGTGATACTACATAGTTTACTCCATTAAATATCTAAGAAGGTTGCAACAAACAACAACACATCCTTGATTTCTCAATGTTGGTAGGGAGAACATTTTGAAAATGATAATTGAATTATGCTAAATCATCTTTCATATCACATCATAAGTAGATCAATTCAGAAAAGAAAGTCAAGTACGTTTGAGGCATCATAATAACTGATTAGACAAGTCATTCCAAAACTCTCGTGTCTCTATGAAATAATAACTGAGCCTTTTGATTTCAACATATTAATAAAGATGGATTCAGAACTTATCAGGTTTAGCTACAAAATGATTAGAGGTTGTGTCACAGGCAATTCCCCTTTCAATGAAATGGGGTTCATGGCAGAGAAGAGATAGAGAGACCTTTGACGGTAGTAAAGCCTTCAACTCTGATGCATAAAATATTCCCAAAAAAAAAACTTAAAATCAATGTATGTTGTAGGGAATAAGCTCGCTTACATTCAATGTATGATTTTCTCCTTTATCTTTCTTTTGTTGGTGGGGGATTTCGGAGTTCAACTTTTTTTTTTTTCTCCTTTAATAGCTTCACATATAACTCTCACATGCTTTGAGACTTCTGTCCTAATTTTACAGAATTTTCCACCATTCGGTTCAAGAACCCACAAAAAAAAAGTAAAAAGAGGGTTAACAATGAAAATATAGCTATTAAATGCAGTTGTCTTCCCCAAATGTTAGTCCAATGAATTTTACCTAGATGAAAATTTGAAAACAAGTAAGAAATGAAAAGTAGTTTGCCATAATTATTTTCCATACAATGATCAAATTTAAAGAAAGTATAAAGTGAAAACAAACCTGTGGACTTTTAGAAACATGTTCCACAACTGCAAATTTTGATTGCCAAGTGAATGACAAGAGCAGAACAGTTCACCCTTGGATAAGGAATGCAGAACCTCGTCACTTTTAAAGTCAATGGTACCGTTTGGTTTCTGTTAAAGGGCATAAGACAATATGGATAAAAAAAAGTTACAAGAAGTGTCATTTATTATATGCAGAACCTCAAACACTTTGCACGCTCAAATCAAAGACCTCAGAAAGAGTTTGTGGCTTGCTTAAAACTTCCCCAGGAACTTCTGCAATCTCAAAGCGCTCTTTCAGTGAAGAATCAAACAATTTTGACTCATCAGATTTTGAAGTAAAATCAGACAAATCAACTGTTTCATTGATTGCCTTGCTAAGTTTTTGTAGCTCTTCAAGAAGTACATCGCGGGCAGTCAAAAGAGCTTTGACAAGCATGACCTATTTTGAGAAGCAAAAGCACAAGGAATAATTGATCCAATGCATGATTAGTTATAAACATTAACTACCTTTTTGTGAAAGACATTTAGGACGCTTAAAAACTAATTATGACAGCACAAGAAGGCTAAAAATGATTGAAGAAATAAAATGCACCATAAGTAGCTTCTTGGCCAAATTCAAAGCATAAAATTCATGCCTCAAAACAGGGCTTCCAAACATAAAGGCTATCTAAAATCTTTGAACTGAGAGAGAGAAATGGAGGAAAAAAGAGTGAAAGTTGCAGATGTTCAAAAATCTCAAATGAGCTCATGTTACAGAAGTAAATCATATTTTGGCATAAGACTGTGTCATCTAAAAGCAGCCACCCTAGAGGTACATCACTTTTTTTCTATGCAGAAGTGAAATTCAGGTATACTTGCACTTTGACATGTCTTAAAATTCAATTTCGCAACTTATCTAGGTAGCACCTGTATAAGTAATTCAATCACCAAAGACATTCAGCAATGATAAAGCAGCAGCATTAGTTTGACAAAAACCAATAATCAAGCCAGATAGATTCCAACTAAGCTCAGTCTTGCCCGGTAACTCTTCTTTTCCTTTTTTCCTTTTCCCCTTTTTGGGTGATATGTATCACATCCTGCAACTGTTACTGAAAATGTTTCCAACAAAGGTGTACCACATATCAATAAAAGTGGGATACCCTTCAAGTCTTACATGGAATAATTACTATGAGTTGCTTCTTTTCCATCAAAGCCATCACATGCTTGTTTCTGTTTTTCCTATTTTACCATTACCAGGGTAAGATGTCTAGACTCTAATAAAATATCATATAAATTCGTCATCTTCGATACCATTCAATTTGTAAGTTGTCTCCCAACTCGGTTGTCACAAACAAAATAATGTCAGTCTTCCCTTTCTTCTACCTCTGTCAATGAAGAAATGCAAAAACGACAGCCAGAGAAACAGAAATTCAAATCAACAGAACTTAGAAATTCAAGTCGACAGAACGACGGATACTCGTGAAACTTGTTCCCTGCATGAGTGTTTATCCAAAAACAATATATTGAGATTTCCTAAAGCTCATCCTATCGTCTATGTTAGAGCATGTAACCTAAAACCAATGGCAATGAGTAAAAAAAACCCTTAAATATATAAGCCGACCTTGGTGATTCTAATCATTCGATGTGGGATATAAGCTCTTTTTACACCTTCTTTCACATGGGACCCAGTTAACGTGGGGCTAACAAACACCCAAACAAGCATGAATACAGGGATATTCAAATGGGTAAGAGACTTGGCCCATTGACCAACTTTGATATCGTGTAGAGCATCAACCCAAAACCAATTGGCAACATATAAAGTATAAACTCACCTTGAATGGTCCTAATCATTCAATAGGAATACAAGTTCCCTTTAAAGTCTGAAGCATAAATCTTCAGATTAAAATTTCGTTTAAATATATTGTTTTGGACACCTATGAAACGAAAACGTTTCGACGTATTTCAAAAACGTTTTGCTTCGTTTCATAAACATAATAAAAAAATTAAAAAATTAAGAATTATTTTTCCAAAATATTTGTTGAAATATATTAAAATATTTTTAAATACCTTACAACATGCAAATGCATTGAAATATTACAAAACATCTCGAAACATTATGAAATACCTCGAAATATTAGAATTTCGATTTCATCACCGATTCATTTTAGTCTCCTTGAAAACGGAAACGTTTTGGACATTTCGACCGTTTCGAAAGGAAATTTTGATCCTTACTTCCAGTTCTTGTACGGTTATAGTCCCTATCAGGGTTCAAGGTATTGCTTGCAAGCCCTATGAACAAAAAAAAATGCATATACATAACCATCGCGAACTTCGTTGCCAGCTTCCTTATCTTTTTTTTTTTTTTTTTGTAACAATATCACAGTGGCTTCGCATTCTCCAAATAGCTTCTCAACCTTCATGAATTGGCAGCTATAACTTCCCCGAGGAATGGCCTCCAATTATCTATGATTTCTCTGTTTTTAAGTGCACCACATCACACATTCATGGTATCAGAGCTGGATCTTGGGTGGTTAGTGGGTCAAATCTCCTCTCCATTTGAATCCCTGTATGCATGTTTGTTTGTTTGTTTGTTGACCTCACGTGCAAGCCCGAGTCCCACGTGAGGAAAAGTATTAAGAGAGTTTATGTCCCAAATCGAATAATTAGTACCACTAAGGTTAGTTTATATGCTTGGAGTGCAATGGTGGATTCGACTTTATGGATTGCAATTTGATAGGAGATAAGGCTCTGATACCATGTTATAACATCCAATCCAAAATCAATTGGCTATAAGTGGAGCGGCCCCTCAAGCATATAAACTAAACTTGGTGGTCCTCATTATTCGATGAGGAATATAAGCTCTCTTAACAACACTATCCATGTCAACAATTATTAAAAAGATCAAAATCCCATTGACTCCTCCACCCTAATCAGAAATAAATATTATCTGGGACTCAAATGTGTTGGTTAGCAGCTCTTTTCGATGTCCTTGAAAGTTTATTTCGCATGGTCTAAAGGGTTTTAAGGAGTATATAAAGTTGTTGGGGGGTGGGAGGAGGAACAGTGAGAGAGTTCACTTTTGTGGAGATGTTTGGGTCGGGACTCTACTTCCACTTTGTCTTTTTCTCCTTTGTTTAGGTTGTCCTAGTCCCAAGGAGCGTCCATTGCTTGTATGTGCCGTTAACATGCTTCTCAAGGAGGTGGAATTTTAATTTTTTCGGGGCCTTGAATGAGAGAAGTTTTGGAACTTTCCTCTTTACTATCTCTGCTCAATTCAATTGTGTACTTGTTCAAGGGATGGGCTATAAAAGATTGTGGCTTATTGCTCCATCTAGTGTCTTTTCAAGCAAATCTTATTTTCATGCTATGATTGATGATCCATCTTCTCCCTTTTTTAACCTTATAAGATGATTTGGAAAGCAAAAATGACTATTAAAGTGCAGATTTTGGCACGGACTGTACCTCGTGAAAAGCTCAATACTTATGACTATTAAGGTGCAGACCAGACTCATAGTCAGACCAGAATCATGTTTTTCGCCCCATTGGTGTGTGATTTGTAGAAGTGGGTGTGAAAGTGCACACCATCTCTTTATCCAATGCCCAGTAGCTTTGATAATGTGGTATAAAGCCCTAGAGAAGTTTAGTTTGAGTTGGGTACTCCCAAGAGGGTGTATCGACGTTCTTGTGACATCCTATGGTTTCTTTGGAAAAAGTAAGAGAGCCTCTATCTTGTGGGAGCGCGTTGTTATGGAAATTTTATGGGTTGTATGAAGGAAAGGAATTGTAGGCTCTTTGAAGGAAGAATGCATGAAGCTTTTGTGGGATAGAGTGAAATTATTGGCTTCTCTTTGGGCTTCAATAGTGAAGAAGTTCGAGGATGTACCTCTATTTGTCGTCAGTCTTGCTTAGATAGCGGCTTGTTGTTAGATGAATATTTGTTAAGCCTTATCTTCATTGATTATCTTCATTGTATTTTCTTTCTCTTTTCTATTTGTTTACCTTTCATGGGGTGGATTGCTTGTCCACTTCCATGAAGTCTAGATATATATTTAATGAAAATTTTGCTCCTTATAAAAACAAAGTTGTGTTTGAAAAATTGATCCTTGTATTGTACCTGCCATGTATGTATGTATGATTATGAGGCCTTTGGGACCACACGTAGTATACATACAGCTTTTGGGGCGTATATCGGGTGTCATTGCCTTTGGGGCACGTTGTGCACGTGTATATGTTATGTTATGGCTCTGCACGCATATGACCAAGATAAGTTTTTGCTCTGTGTACGGGTTACATTGTTGGGATCTAAGGTTTTGAACAAGGTTACCTGGATCGCGGGTCGGTTGGGTACGTGGTACGGGTACAGGTGCGGGGTACGTTACTTTTTGCGGTGCGTGGTGCGGTGGGGGTAGACTTAGTTGGTACGCTATTTTGGGTCGCGGTTCACTTTAAACTATTATTCGGATCGTTTTCATTATTACAAAGAATTATATAAATATATACATTATAAAATACAAATTAAGACAAACAACAACACATCAACTAATAATCATGTATAAAAAAATAATGATTGACGTGTTTGTGTAAATTTTTTAACCTAATTTTGACTTTTTTATCCAAATTATATTCTCTATTCTTATAAAATAAGTGGGTTTTATGGTCATTTCGCACAACTAGGTATTAACTACAAGTCAGTACACTCAGTAAATATTTCTCAAGTCCCCACTCCCAGCCGACTTTTATCACGTGAGTCGGTGGGGCAATTAAGAGAGAGAGAGAGAGACAGAGAAAACGAAGTTCTCGTCTCCTCAGCAGTCGCGACGAAGAAGTCGAAGCAGGCAGAGAGAGAGAGAGACCTCAGCAGTCGCGACGAAGAAATCGAAGCAGGCAGATAGAGAGAGAGGGCGATGAACCAGACTAGAGAAGTCAGTTCATCGCGAAGAAGAAGCCGAATCGAATCGAATCAGAGAAATCGAAGAATCAAAGAAGTCGAAGAAAAGAAATCGAGGCAAAGAAATCGAAGAGAAGCAGAAAAATCGAAGCATAGAACTCGAAGAAGTCGAAGCAGAGATCCATCGAGTAAGTTACCTACTCTTTACTTTAGCCTATTACAACTTAATCTGTGTAATTTGCAATGATTTGGTTTGATTTGGGGTTAGGGTTTATATTGGGGATCTGGGTTTTGTTAATTGATTGGATAAACACTTGGGGTCGGAGATAGCAGTGATCCAGGTCGCGAACGACCCACGTTTGGGGTCGTGCGACCCAGATCGCGGTTCGTAGGTCATCTCACGTTTTCTGGTAACCCTGGTTTTGAACTCCATTGTTTGCTATGAATTGATTTATGAACAATCAGAAAAACATCTCATGAGCTTAAGATTTTCTTTTAAGAAATGCAATGTCGATTTCTATTTAGATGATGTTCATGCGATTATTATTATACTGAAACTGTATTTCAAACCTGTAGAATTATTATCCATTCAGTGAGTGTTGTCTCGCCCATTCTCCTTAATATTTCAAACTAGTAGCAACAGTCTCTCCGTAGCATTTTTGGAGTCCTGCATATTTAGTATGCTGTGGTTAGACCCCTGGAGATAGAACATATGTTTTTGGATCCGTAAGCCTACTGAGGTTAATTATGTATTTGATTAGACTTCAGCATTTCGTAAAACATGGGAACTCAATGTATTTTGAACCCTTTGAATATTAAGTTATGGATGAACATGTTATCTCTATAGCACCTAGATATACCAAGTTATGCAGGTTAAGAGAGGTCCGGGTACGAGTTCTCATAGGAACTCTACCAGCTTTCCAGTAGCATTCATTCCATTGGAGGGGTGGGTGTGACAAGATCAACCCCTCTTACACAACAATTTGCACAAGTACTCAACTAGTGCAAACAGTAAATATGTGCGACAAAATTTCCATTTCTGGTTATATAATTTCTTCCCAACCTCCCTATAAGCAGTTTTCTTGTCAATTGTTTTCCATTTTGTTTAGATGTCATACCCACGGATTTCACAGGGTTCCTGCTACTATCTAGCTAAACACGGTTCCAGTCTCTACACATAAACATGGTACATACACCATGCTTCCCAACTTAAAACTTCCAAAATGATCTCAATAAATTCTTTCTAACAAAAGGAGCACCCACCTAAACTATTTCTGGGGAAAAAATATTACAGTCGATCAATATTTTATCAAGATTTTTCCTTGATGCTGATAAGGATAGAGCAGATCACCAAGCTAGTTTTAATTAAAATAACTGCCCAAAATAGACAAAGCTGATATGTATCAATCCACAAGCACACATAGACACACAGATACAGAGTTTTATACGTGCAGATAACAAGAAAGTAATGAGGGAACAAATGTATCAGGAGCCTATTTCTCAATAAAAAATGCAGTGAACACGTCCAAATGCATAGTGAGGAGAACACGATGGAAACAAATCAACTACAGAACTCCACAGGTATGCAAGACAAACACTGGGCGTGGAGCACATACTTGTTTTGATTTGTCATAGTTTTCAGCAGCAACATCTTCATCAGTGCAAGAATCACTGAAATAATTCAACTAATCAAGTTAATATAACAGATTTATTTTACACAATCATCACCGAGCAAAAAAAGTTGATAGCATTTAAATTAAAAAAAAAATACAGAACTCTAGATTATGGGTTTTGGTCTTGACTCCATTCAGCAACAAACCTGGATACCTTCGTTAGGGATGTGTAAACACCACTTTTCACCAGGCTGATGTGTACGCTTAAATCAACAAGCACCGCGTGGAAAGCATCGAAATGAACAGGGCAATATGAATGTAATCCCAGAAGAGCTTGGGGAGGAATTCGAAATTCATGGACAGCAGCAGGGCAAGCATCCAAAGATACCAAATGAGTCCTGCAGATGATGCACTAAAATCACTAATTTGGGTACATGATGAGTTTAAAAAGATCTAAACCCGTTTTCACGTTAAAAAGCATGTACGAGGAGAAAAGTAATGTCTAAAGAATGAGTTCTGCGTACTAACCCATTCTCCAATACAGGAGCGTACATAAGCTCAAATTTCAGAATTACAGCAGAAGTTGATGGACCCTGGTAATTTAAGGTCTTATCAGTTTCCGGTCACAGTGTTAATATTTCAATCATGCAAAATATGTAAAACAAATATAGGCAACTAAATTTTTCAATAGATCCATGGAAACCTAGGTCATTGATTGTGAATTCATAAACCAGTTGAGGTTGAGGAATGCACTTCATGGCATCTGTCAAACATTAATGTGGAAGGAAACTTATAGTAAGTCAATGCTATCATGCAGGCAAGAAGAAGCAGCGCCATGCAGATATCAGCATCATTTTGACAAGAGATTGGTAAAATTGCCTAGCTTCTTGTTCATAGAGGAGATTCCCATTTGTTTCCAATACATTTCCTTCTATCTTTTAACATAGTTGTCTCCCATTCCCTCCCCTTGCTCAATACCAACACACACACACACACACATTACCTCGTATTTACCAAGAGATAAGTTGAAAGAGATCATGACACATAAAAGAATATCCTGCCTTGCATATCTGATCCGGAAAGGCTGCGTCGTGAAACTATGGTCCGAATCATCAATCCTCCACACTCCATATGTATCATCAGAACCCAAATCAGGAGCTGCAGCTCAAACAATGATGTTACAGTATCTAGCTCGCTCTTACCTTAAAAAACACAAAAATGTAATGCCGGGCAAAAAGCAAATGAATACTAACGTATGTTTTAATTGAAGACATTTTTTTCATACAAGAATCTGTATAACCAAGGCTCACACACACCAGCTGATGGAGGGAGGGATCACATTCACTTGCTTGCCGCCCCGCTCCATTAGTAATAAAGTGGAAAGTAGGCCAGCCCCAATAATCAACATAACCAAATTTATGCAGATGATTGACTGCTATTAAATCAACATAAGTCTAAAAGAATTTTTGTGAGGTAAATTATGCAGAAAGGCATCAAAAGAAGTTAAATAAATGTACACGCCATTTATACTAGAGCCAACTGAAATCATGCACCATATAAAGACTTAGTATAACCTATGAAACCTACAACCCTAGAAACTCAGAGAGAGCTGGCATAATCATAAAAATGAAGAAAGCTCACATCAGGTGTTTCAATTCAGGATTGAACAATTCTGCTCCTCAAATAGTAGCAATGCACTTAATCATCAACCTGGGTGTACATTGGGAGTGAAATCCACAATCCAGGGCACATCACTGCCACCACCTCATTCCCCCTCTCTTCCACTCACCCCCACCTACCGGGGCAGGGGAAGACCAACTCAGCTCTTACTTGGGAACCTCTTCAGCTCCCATTATTGACTCGTATTATCATGGTTTGAGGTCGCAGTATCGACTCTGAGGGCATTGATACACATAGGTCACGGTATCGCATCACGGTATTGGCCAATACATGCAAAATGTTAAATAGAAGGCCCAAAAAAGATATGAAAAATTATAGAAAAATATAAACAACAATATGCATGTATGATGTGTCCAAAATACATTATCTACCACATTAAACATAGGGAAATGAAATATAAGGGTGCTACTGCTAATGTCTATCATCATCAGTATACAAATAATACAGGGATAATTATAGATTGAAGAATATACATGTTTAATTATTATGCCCACTTGTATGTGAAAAAAAAAACTTTCATAAAATATATCAATATAATATGATTAATTCTTAAATAGATATAAATTACATATATAATGTTGTAAATTATATTATTAGAATATGTTTTAAGTCTTAAAACAAACATTACTGATTTACCTACAAAAATATTTAACAGAGTTTTATCGACAATGCTTCAATGAAACATTTAAGATATTACAAAAAAAAAAGTAGCAACTTATTTAAGACAGACGAACAGAACCAAAGTGAGTTTGTGAGAGAGAGAGAGAGAGAGAGAGAGACCACAAGCTGAGAGACACGAAGCAACGATTTATACAAAGAACCACGTTTGCTACAAAGAAGCAAGGATGATTGGCTGTTATGCGAGAACGATGAGGCATGTGGATTTCGATCTCACAAGGATGAAGAATAAGAAGAGGAAAAGGGGACTCTCTACAGTCATCGTCACTGTGTGGGTGTCGATTTTACTCGTTCGCCTTGAAAATTATTTGAATTCCTTCCTCTGTTTTTGTGAAAAATTGGGAGTCTGATTTAGGGTTTTTATTTCTGAGAATTTGCACAATTTGAAGATGAATTGGGAGAATTTCCAAGGTTTTATAAACATGGATCTCTTCCTTTTCTTCTCTCCGCCTTTTTCTTTGGCTTTTTTCTGTTGTTTGAGATCATACGAACCAATTGTCACCGAATCAGCTTGTTTCGGCTTCGACTCGTCCTATTCGAATGATACAACTCCAAGTTAGGCCAATACTACCAAGTCGTAACAGGGTCATAGCCGATTTAGCTGCATCTCGCTATATTCTTGTGATAGGTATCAGACTTGGCCAATACTTTGAACCATGCATATTATAGTACAATAAAAAGCCTACAAAATACTGAAAGTTTCTCAATGCAGTTAATGTTCTCCCTCCCTCCCGCTCCCTCAGTGAATGTTTTGGGCAGATCTACAACAAAATCATTCAAAAGATGTTTAACGGAGCCCAACATTCCACATATTACCATCAACATGTGAAAACTTTATTTAAGATCTCAAACTGTAGCTATTACAGAAACATTGTTTGCAGATTTGACTCTGCACCTTTGGGAGTTTCACTCAAAATGAAGTGAACTCTCTTTTAATGCCTTCATGGAAAACTTCACAATATCTCCCGCATCCCCCCCAAGCCAAAGATATGAGAAAAATCAACCCATTGCAATATAGGCCAGAAGGCTAAATATCATGCCCCTAATCAACATGATTCTACACAAATCAAACCCCCCAACCGCAAACTCCCCCATGGTTTGGTAAATACTGTCTTCCAACTGGCCAACCTTCTTTCAAAAACAAAGACAAATGTTTACAATTAATTAATAGAGATGATTAGGAAATAATAAATCTGTAAAGGATAATTCATGGAGCAAATCAATTTGTCACGTTTAATTAAAAGAGAATGAGGAAGTGACTCAAATCAATCAGATTTGCACATGATAAAGTCTGATCTACAGCAATTAAGAGTGGAATTTTCATGCGATAAATAAAAGATCAAAGTGGCAAAACTTAGGCAAGATGAGGCACACAAGGTCCAAATATGGGAATTTGCACTCCCCCATATACGATGATCGTGTGCACCGAATCCATTTATTTGGTTTCCAGACTGGTTCATTCAGATTCCTTAGGCCCCCACTAGGCCTTGTGAGCATATATTCCACCATTTTCAGGCCCTAGTCACTAAGGCCTTGCAAACCACTGGTACAAAATGACAAGAAAGTTTTCATTTCCAATCATATGCTTGTGTGGATAGTTGCTGAGACGGTGTATGGCACAACGAAGCTTTGTGACTATGCCATTCTTGGCGACGGTGATCGCCGAAGAGAAGGTAAAATGTGGGATAAGATACAAGGACCAAGTTTATACGAAAGGGACAAAAAGAACATCCAACTCCAAGGGGTACAAGACAAGGAGCATTTGGCTTTTGAAATGCACCGTAAAACCATCAGTTACAACATTCTACACTAAAAACCACCCCCACCCCCCTTCCCAAAAAAAAACCCAACTCTCCCTCTGTTGGTAAATATTGTCCTCTACAATGTGCCTACCTTCTTTCAAAAACAAAAAAGAAAGGAAAGAAGAAAAAGGGAAGGAAAGAAACTATTGTATCAAATCTCTGGATAATTGACATCCAAACTTCTTTAGCCTTACAAGACCCAAAGGAAGCCCCAAGTCGTGAGTAAAAAGTCTCAATCCAGCATCCAATATTGGTTAAGAAATCCTCTACATCAACATCATTCTCAGCTAGAACAATCTCATGCTTGCCTAAAAACCTTTTCCTTTCTTTTTTTTTTTTTTTGTGGGGGGGACCGCAACCACCTACGAGGGGGGGGAGAGCCCTTACCAATGCCACTGGACCACTCCCTCACCTTACATTTACTTTCAAACCTGTCACCACCTTGAAGCATTATACCCCACATCTAAAATACTACAGGTTCTCATGTCCTATCCAAGAAAAAAAAAAAAAATATATATATATATATATATATGTTAAGAGTATTATGGTAGTATGTGTAAATTATTAATAGTAAGAGGGTGTATGTGTAATTCTTATTATTGTGAGTTAACTATAAATACAAGTGATGTATGAGAGCTAGGTTAAGCTTTTGACCTCTCTCTCTGTTATTCTCTAATATTGTGTTAATCTTCTACACTTAACAATATATATATATATCATCTGCACTCAGAAGCTGAAAATCATCTGTGGACCTACTGAGTTACCAATCAAAGAAAAAATAGCCAAGATCCCCCCCCCCCCCCCCCCCCCCAAAACCCAAAAAAAAAAAAAGGAAAAGAAAAAAAACCCACAATGCCCCAGTACCAGCCTACAGAAGGCAGTAATCCCAATAATGAAGAGACGAGGGACATAGACTCCCTTTGTTTCAAATCTCCTTGAGTTGTAAAAACAATTGATTATCTCATTGTCCACTGTCCAGTTGAGGAATAGTTGAAGAATGTTATTTTCCTCTTTGAAATCTCCTAGATTATGCCAAAAGCAGTGGGTGGTGAGGCACAAGAGTACAGAGTAGGGAGAAGAGATTACAGTAGGGAGAAGAGACATCAACTTGAAAGCAGCCCGCTTTGCCTTCTTTGGAACATTGGAAAGATAGCAATAGATGGTGGTTTGAGTCGGAGATGCCAAGTCCCAAGCATCTACTGCAAACTTTTTCATGTTCTTAGTTCCACAGTGGCACTCTGATATCTATTTTGATGTTTAACAAGCATTCAATTTTGATACCCTGATAATATTATTTCAGAACATCTAACACATGCAGAAAATCAGAAAAACTGGAAAAATTATACATCAAAAGGCATCGTCCATGCAGATCCCTGATATCTACAAACCACATAATTGAATTTTGAGACATCTGGACTGTTATCAGTGTTTCTAACTATTTAGTTCTTTGTTTAGTTTTTGTTGCTTTGTATAGATCATGCGTCCATGATTTAGCTGGGTCAAAGAAAAGATTTTCAATGAGCTGGGTCAACACTCATAAATGCTACCAAAGTTCTATTATGCAACATACCGAAGACAAGTTTAATCAAAATAGTGTCATAATGTCTGTTCCTTACAAAATTGACCAAATCAACGAAAACTTTGGAAATTCTGAAAAGACAATTGAAACTTAGGTAAATTGATGAAATGATAAACATTGTCAAGTTTATGTCAAAGCATCAACTGACCAAGTACAAACAAAGGTCACAAAATTAAAAATGTGCATAATTTGAAACATCTCGCAACGGAAGAAAAGTGAGTGAGGGGAGAAATGGGATTGAAAATTGAACAAAAAACCTTTTTGTTGATCTTAGTTTGGTCCAAACAAGAATGGATTTGGATAACTGAGGAATAGATCTGGTTCTTTCTCTTGTGTTTTCAATAGAAATTGTGACTTATGGCTGAGGAGAACCAGGAGGTTGTGTGGAATCACAAGTGAGTTTTCTTGCAAAAATACGGAGATGCAGGATATTGTGTGTGGGTGGATATGGTAACGAGCAGATTTGGCATTTTTGTGAGGATTACTAAGTTAATGAATAACAGTAGAAGAATGGGACTGATTATTCCTAAAGGATTTGTAGGAAGGTATCCATCATAGGTTGAAGGGAGAAGAACTAATAGGAAGAACATGGGGTGGGATTAATAGATGGGAATAAGAAAGAAAGCAATTAGGGTGTGAAACAGCAAGAGATCCAAGTTTCCACTGGGTGATGAGTGTCACAGACAGAATCTGGCCGATTCATGGCATGTGATTAAGAGAGCTTTGTCCAATGATTTACAGTTCAAAGTGGATCTAAATCCATCCCAAGCTGCTAAAGCTATTATTTTGCTGTGAGAATAGTAGGAAGGCTGAGGAAATCTGCAAGAATGATTTTCGCATTCTTCATGGCTCTCTCTTAGGGTGAGATTACAGAGAGGGAGACTAAAGTCCAACCCGACGAGAAGCAGATGTCATTGTGGGGTGGGTGGATTGCAATTCAAGGTCTGCCATTTCACTTGTGGCAAATGGAAGTTTTCAAGAAGATTGACGAGTGTTGTGGAGGGTTTATTGAGGTTGATAAGGAAACTCTGAATCATCAGAATTTATTTATGGCAAGAATACATGTGCATCGACCAAGTTCTGGCTTCCTAAAGACCTTATTAGATGTTGTTTTCAAGCGGAAATCCTATACAATCAAAATTAGGGATTTTTCAAAGTTGGGCAGCTACAGGAATGGAGAATGGAATAGTAGTCATGGAGGAGGTAGCATGAAATTTCCATACACAAGTCGAAAGGTTGAAGATGATGGAAAAGGATTAGGGATGATACGTGGCGGTCGTGGAAGGAAGGGAGCACGGACTATGAATAAACCCAAGTTCTTGGGTAATAAAATTGGGTCAGTTGATTTGCCAAGCAATTAGCGTTGTTAAGCATGTACATCCCTGAGATAATGGGGATTGTGGAAAAGATCTGAATTTTAATATGGGTCGTGCTATGATTAAGGGAGTTGATGACAATTTAATGGACAAAGGTAGAGAGGTTAAGTTGTTGGGTTGGAAGGAAATTGTTCGTAGAAATAAGGCCCAATCCAAGGAGACAGAAGTTGGGTTCAAAGAAAAAACAACAGTTGATTATGGTAAGAGGGATAATGGGCTTTTTCTTAAAGGGGCTAGCTCACAGAGAATAACTGGGCCAAGTTTGACCGAATTAGAGTTGGGCTTTTTATCTAAATCAACCCATTCAAATAAATAAAAATATTGGGGGTCAGTTACGGCATATACCACTGAGGAGTCAACAGACGAAGCTTTGGGAGGCAACAGGTGCTAGAAAAAAAGCCATAAGGAGAAGAAAGATCGCCATTTTGAGCGAATGGGCTGATGGAGAATGGCAAAAAATAGTGATGATGTTGCCAATGAAGTGGAAATAATTCGCAATGACTATGATTTTTGAATTCTTATGGATAATGGGGATCAGAAGAACACGATGATGGATGTGGAAGAGATTTTGTTTGATATAATTAAGTGGATAGTTATTCTCATGGGCATGGAGACACCAAAGATAGTTGGCACAAAGTTTCGGATCACAGCGCTTGCAGTGAGAGTGGAGCAGAGCCAAGTTTTAGTGAGTTTTGGTGTGATATGAAGACATTATTCCAGAGTGAGGACATGATGGCTTAAATGATACGGAGAAGATTGGGGAACAACATGAGATATGGCTTATACAAAGTCTTGCCTCTCAGCTATCTCCTAATGGAAATTTTTGCACTGTTAAGGTGCCCAGTAACCCTTCTAGGCTTTCAGTGATGGATAATTTGGAGGGGGTCTTGTTTCTCCTTATCTATGTCGTCTTGGGTTTTTTTTTTTTTTTGTTGTGGGTTGGGGGGGGGGGGGGGGGGGGGGGAATATGGGTGAGTTGGAGAAGGGTCAAGGTCAAAAAATTTGCATTGGGGTGCCCTGATGGGCAAGGGAATATATCTAGGAGGGATAAATCTATGTCTAGGATGGGGATAGGGTCAGAAAGGGTGTTTGGGGTTTTTGTGTCCTCTAGAAAAGGGTTGTGTATCACTAATGGGTGGGAGTCCATGGGAATTGAGAAAAAACCAGTTTCACACCTATTACGGACCCAATATTTGAGTTTCTATAAGACAGATTTGTGCACTAATAATAAGGATGTCACCGTTAATTTTGCCCCAAGGAAATCTCTCGATGTGCGGCTATTTGCCATAAGGGAAATGAGATTAGGGAGATGTCTAGGGAGGGAGGCGAGAGTGCTAAGCAAACCGATGTAGAGAGTAGATGATTTGTGTCTGATGAAGAGAAATTGGAGGTTTAAAAAAAATTAGAAAAATGGATCTCTCCCTAGTCCCTACCAAAAAAAGACGTGCAAGAATAAGGGGATTGGGAGGAAAGCAAGGAGGCATAAAGGGATTCGTGAACTAAAAAAATTTGCTATTAGAGATAAAATATAAGGTAGCGAGTTCTAGAAAAGTAGGTGAGGGTGTTTTTGTTAGATATGAAGGCTGTTAGTTGGAATGTTAGGGGTTTAGGGCCTTGTGAAAAAAAATTGCTCAATAAAGGAGATTATTTTAAGAGTTGGGCTGGATATTGTCATTTTGCAGAAGTCTAAGATGGAGTTGTTGATACGAAAATTATTAAGAGTGTTTGGGGGTCTAGGTATAGAAATTGGGTGTGTTTACCATTGGTGGGTAGGTCAGGGATATAGTTATTATATGGGATAAAAGATCTATTTTGGTAGAGAAAACAAAAGGGGGTGAGTTTATTTTGTCAATTAGAGTCAGCATAGGGATGGTCTTGAGTGGTGGTTAACCAGTGTGTATATAGGCCCAACAATCCTGGGCTAAGAATGTCTTTGAACAAAGAGTTAGACGGGGTGACACATTTTCACATTTCTTGTTTACACTAGTTGTGGATGGATTGAACAGGTTTAACGACAAGGGCAGAGTGGTGTAATCTTGTGGAGAGAGTTATTGATAGGGAGAGTAAATCAATGTCACATTTGCTGTTTGCTGATGATACCATATTCTTCTCCGTGTTGGATGTTGAGAAATTCCTGAATCCTAAAAATATTATTGATGGGCTTGGAGTGATGTTAGGGCTTAAGGTTAATGTGGACAAGAGTTTGATCGCTGGAATTAATTCCAAGGAAGAGAAGATTAATAGGTTGGTTGGAGTTTTGGGATGTCGTGTGGGAGGGTGGCCTCTCAAGTATTTGGGGCTTCCTTTAAGTAGAAACCCTTCATCATTGAGATTTTGGGATCCGGTGAGAAAATTGGGAAGAGGTTAGACCTAGTATTCCCGTTTATTTCTAATCTCTTTTTAAGATGTCTTCTTTGGCGGCAAGGAGAATTGAGGGGAAGATGAATAATTTTTTTATGAGAGGGTAGCGGTGAAGGCAGGAAAGATCATTTGATTCGATGGGAGATTGCCTATAGGCTTAGAATTAAAGGTGGTCTTTCGGTGGATAATTTGAAGGCTAGAACTAGAGCTTTGGTTCGGAAATGGCTTTGAAGGATTCTGTTTAAGCAAAATCATAAGCAAATATGGTTTGCACTTTGCTGGCCAATGATTGAGATGCTAATGGAGTTGAAAGGGATAGTTTCCCTTGAAAATTCATTTCTCAGGGATTAACTTTTTTCTCAAATGGCTAAATTCGTTGTGGGTAATGGATGGAGAATTTAATTTTGGGAGGATTTTTGGATTACGGAGTTATACTTACCTTGTTCATTCCCTCGACTCTATAATCTTTCTTGTTATCATCATGTTTGCATGTGAATAGATCTTACTCTTATCTTGTGTCTTGGGATTTTGGTTTTCGTATGAACCTTAATGATAGGAAAACTTCAGAATTGATCTCTCTCCTTTCTTTGCTTAATAACTGGATTCTACATCATGACTTAGGGGATAGAAGAAGTCGGGCTGTTAACTCTACTGGGTCATTTTCTTGCAAATCTTTCATTGGTGACTCTTCTCTCCCAATTTTTTATCCATCATTAAGGCTAAGGTATCTTTGAAAGCACAGTTATTGTCTAGGAAGCACGGATACGGACACGGATGTTGTATCCGATACGATACAGACACGGAGATACAGCAAAATTCCAAAATATAGGACACGGGTACGACGAGGATACGGCTAATTAAAATAATATAATATATAATAACATTAATAAATTGAGTAATTAATTAATATTTTATAATTGGACAAATGAGCTAATATTAAATTTGATTAGTAGGTTAATATGTTATGGACAGTGGACTAAACTAAATTGGGTATTGGGTGACAACTAATAAGGTATAATTGTAATTTAACATAAAATATAAGAAGTCCAAGGGTTACTTGTAAATTATTTTAGCAACTAGGGCAAAGAAAAAAAGAAAAGAAAATAATGGGGGCTGAAATGTAAATAAGACAAGCAAAAAAAAAATAAAAAGAAAAAGGCAGCCCTTTATCGCTTTTCAACAACTAGAGCAAGCCAAACGAATACTCAGGCAGCGACGGCGAGCAAGCGAGAGAGAGAGAGAGACTTGAAGATGAAGACGACATACCTACTCGAAGAGGAGGAGATCTGTGGCTGTCGCTGTGACTGATCAGGTACATCATCTTCTACCCCCCTTTTTTTCTGGTTTCATATCCATGGTTGTGGTCGTACCCCTCCGTATCACCCCCGTACCCGAGCCGTATCCGTCATTTTTCACTGTTCAGGACACTTGTGGGAGTATCGGACACGTGTCCGACCGTGTCCCACGCGTATCCGTGTCAGACACGTGTCCGACACCGCCACGTCGACCCCTGAAGAGTATCCGTACTTCCTAGGTTATTGTTCATGGTAAGATTGACATGATTTGCTTCAAAAAAAGAGATCTACCACATGTCTACTACCACAATGGTTTGCTATGTGTATGTGTAGGAAGGATTGTGAAAGTGTGGATCACTTATTTTTGCGTTGTTCGATTGCTTTGTCATTACGGAACAAGTGTTGTGAGGTGGTGGGCGACTCCAAGATCCCTTTCATCCATGTTTTGTGTGGATTTTCAAGGCTTTGAAAAGAAGAGTAAAAGAGACACTCTTTGGGAATGTACAATTTTTCTACTATTTGAGTGATTTGGTCGGAAAGAATCGTAAGAAATTTTTAAGATAAATTTGAGCTGGTGTAGGGTTTATAGATTTGCATCCATTTCCTGCCGTCTTTTTAGGCATCTATCACTGAGGAGTTTGACAACATACCCCTTTTCGGTATTTTGGATAGATGGCCTGCTTTTTGTGGTTATTAGAAGAATCATTTTCTTTTTGTCTTTGTAGGACTGTTATGTTTGGTGGCATCTGGTTTGGACTGCTTGTCCACCTTTGCCCTTTTTCTTGTGCTACATCTTTTTTATGATTAACAAAACCATTTGTTTCCTATCAAAAAACAAAGGTCACATAATTGATTCTACAAAGACATGATACTTTTCTAAGCAATGAGACGTGTGGATAAAAGGAACTGACCTAAGACACTTAAGTATATGATTTGGTATATATATACTACAGATATAAAAAGCATGTTCACAACAACTAAATATCTCCTTTCTTATCCTCTATCTTTCACATTATTTGGTTTTTGAAACAATATACAAAGTTATAATCTTTGGCGTATAGTCCAAACCTCAAATATTTGTCAGAGTGTTCCATCCCCTTTTAATATAAAGGATATTATTGACTCCCATCTTTTAATCATTGCAAATTTAAGAGGGACCAATAATGCGAAGTTCCAATCATATTGCAATGCATAGACGCCATTAATTTTTCGGATTCCACAGTAAATTTCCGAGTCATAATCATTTAGTTCCGCTCATACCAAAAAACATGTTTGGATTTCCATAGCAAACACCAATCAAAAATTTAATTCCTTTTTGTAGCAACTCTCAGCAACACCCGGGGAATACAATAACTGACAAAATTATGCAGTTCCAACACATAAGCCTTAAAAGAAATAATAGATTCACTTCAATCCAAGCAATTAATCCAAGCTTTATCTCCATCATAAGTTCACATTACTCTTAATCTAAACAAAATCAATAAAAAATCCGCCTCTTAGCTACTTACTAGTTCAATTTTAAATGTGGTTCTACATGCAAATAGCAATATTTGAAAGAGCAAAATATACCCAACTTCAACAGAAATAAAGAAGTACCTTCATATTGAACAACTCTCGACGGAGTTCCCAACGAACCATAGTCACCATCCTCCCATTTCATCGTAATCTTAATTTGATACCACCTACAAACACACACTC